>NMRB01002348.1:85999-103822 GCA_002633025.1 Notospermus geniculatus
CCCCCCCCTCATCAGAGAGCTGCTACGGGCCTGTGAAAGAAGTATTTATCTCGGAAGCTGCTGATTTTCTGTGGCCCATCAGTCGGCATGACAACTTCACCTCTCTTAGCTGTCTTTTTCGAGCTTCATTTTGATACTGGAGAGATGAACTCCAGGGCCAGCGGGTCCGCCATTCAATGTGGAATATTCTGTTTGATTCAGACCGAATGTCAAGGCTTTTTCGTTTCTTTGGAAAGCTCAGATGATGTCTGTCAATTTCAAGAAGGAATAAGACCCTGTATTGCACCAGCAAGAAAAGGAACTCAACATTGGGTGAGAAAGGTGGTATCGCTAGTTTGAAATTTCAAAACGTTTTCTAAATCTTTATCCTTACAAATTTTCACTCGGAGTAACGCCGCCCACGATTCAGTTCACAAAATGTTGGCTTGTTCGTGTCGAAAGGTATTAACATTTTTTCTTGTTGACTCGGAAAGCCAAGTAAGTTTCCGAGTATTTGCACCAAACAGAAAATGCTTTGACTGAAATTACAGGTTACCTTAGTGACATTCTATACTGATCCCTGTTCCTCGAGCCGCTCCGCTGACACGAATTAGCGGAGCGGCTCGAGGACAGAACACCAGTCTAGTGACGTTCCAGGTGGCGCCCCAGGCATTTCGATGATGACGTCATAACATTGACACCGCTGCTATTTGTGAAGTGTCGATGTATCATTCCTTTAGCCTCGGAGTAGCGGCGCCCACGATTCAGTTCACAAATTGTTGGCTTGTTCGTGTCGAAAGGTTAAAAATATTAAAGCCGCACTGTATTCTTTGAAGTGGCCTACGTATCGGGCAAGCATTTTGGGGACCTTCACGAAGCTACATGTATGAGACCTCTACTTGCAGTCTCGTAACACTTTGAAAATACCGAAAAATTCAATACTGTAAGGCTTTAACCTTTTTTCTTGACAGGGAAAGCCAAGTAAATTTCCGAGTATTTGCACCAAAGGAAAAATGCTTTGACTGAAATACCGGTTACCTTAGTGACATTCTAGACTGATCCCTGCTCCTCGAGCAGCTCCGCTGACACGAATTAGCGAGGCCGCTCCAGGACAGGGGACCAGTCTAATGACGTTCCAGGTGGCGCCCCAGGCGTTTCGATGATGACGTCATAACACTGACAGAGCTCCCATTTGTGAAGTGTCGACGTATCATTCCTTTAAGCTGCACCACACGACGAGGGCACAGCTGTCGAGGAAAGTGTTGACGGGATTTGTTCCCAGCAGACGAGTTGACCTGATCGTCCCCATGCGATAAAAGAAATGGTGCATGGGCAATGTGTTCACCTGGTGGACGTGAATGTACCAGAAGAACAAATGACATATGTAAAAATCGAAATGTTCTGTTTTCGGTTTTAGGCACCTAGTGGTTAAGCCAAGAATCGAATTGGTTCGAAACTTGGTGTCATTGCTCATCTGACCAAGGGGAAGATATGTACCAAGTTTTAGGTCAAGTTGCAGTGGCCACGAAACGTGCCAACTAATGGCTAAATTTTGAACTTTGACCTCTGTGACCTTGAAAAAGTGGTCCAATCAGAAACCTGTATCAGATATCATGTTTCCTTATTAGACATACCCATGATAAAAATTTGGCGAGAATCCGACCAACAGTTAAAATGGAATCGCACTAAAAAGGTTTTCAGTTTCGGCCCCCTGGTGGCAGAATGGACAACCAAATTTCCGTGAAAATTGGTTTGTGGAGACCTAGGACCCTGAAGTACATGTACATTGTCTCGTGTTTCCGGTCTGACTTGGATGCACGCTGACAGTCCGCACTTTTTTGTTTGCACACTTCACTGCTTTTTCTGCACTTTGAAACTCTGTACATACGTACGAAATAAACATACATGTAATAATAATTGCATGAACTTTGACTACAAAAAGGGGTATAAGATTAGTAGCTGAAAGAATAGAGGTAAAAGGAGGTGATTATTATTTCTTTCCGAATGCAAGATATTTTGACGTTGGAAAAATGACAGATAATCAGATAAAAAATCTCCAACCTGATAAATCTATACGTTTAACCGAGGTAAAGACTAGGGGTGAAATTTATGCAGATAGAACTCTGAAAACACTATATAGTAAAGATTTTGTTGATTATTTTATAAATCTTCTTGAAACACCAGATGAACAATCACAAACGGAACAAATCGAAAGTAGACCAATGGACAATGAAGCTTCCAGACCTCATCCACAGCAAATAAGTACAGAAACACAAACAGCAATAAGTTGTTTTGTAGAAAAACTTGATGGATCAACAAGTACGAATAAATTAGTGACAAATTAGTAGGAGTAGGATTTACAAAACAACACATCAGAGAAATTAGAGGAATACATGTACTTGAATTTATTGACAATGCTTTAACTATTCAAACTGAAAAACATATGAAGATAGGAGAATTAGACGTGGAGCTGGCAGACGTAAATAAAAAAATATATCAAGTCTCTGGAAGATAATATAGACTTAACTGAAAAACAAATAAAAGAGAAACAGGAACTATATATTAGATAAATTAAATGAAGAAAGGGGGAAAGACAGGAAATGAGTAAAGTTGTAGAAACTCAAGTAGAGAGGTTAAAATATATATTAAGAAATAAATTAAAAGACCACTTCTAAAATATCATTAAAAGACAGAGTTAAGGCGCGTTTTAAACTTGATGGGGTAACAATTGCTACCATCATTGGGGTAGTTGGAATGGTTTTCACTGCTATTGGTTTTGCTATTGGTAACCTTTTGGGAGCCACTGGAGGTGGCGCTGCACCATCACCAAAACCACCAGGGCCAGATGTTCCCGGCCGAGTTAAGGAAGGACTAAAGAAATTTGGTCAATGGTTAAAAGAATTAGCTAAGAAGTCACACACCGAAACATGTAATGTGTAAAAACCAGCCACGGGCGCAGCCATCTTTGATGAAATGCATTATGTCCATAAATTAGCCAGGACTCTGTATAAGAATGCGAAGAAATTGTCAAATATTTCCTAAAATCTCTCCTAGTGCTGGTGGTGGTAGTGTTATGGACATCCAGGCGTGGCACAAATGGCGTTGTCTTCGAAGGGATAAAACGAGCATTTTTCTATCGGGCCCACAAACGTTTCTTGAGAAAGAATGTTTTAAACCAACCGGCATTATACATTCTTAGTGCCTGGTCCCAATAAGGAGGTTTTTATTTCAAACAGGCATCACGTCTGGTATCCGCGCGACAGCAACTTCAACTTTGTTGTGAGCATAGCTATACTTAATAACTATGCAATGATGCCACAGCCAAATGTATTCATTGCCTACCAAAAAAGCTGTCGGTTTTCTTGTGAAGTCGGCGGTGACAAAATTACGCCGGCCAAGCCCACATTAATCCATTATTCAGAGGCTCAGTGTGGCGTATTGTGTACGAGTGACACAAGACCTTTGCGCCTTTTCAGTCATCCAACTTTCGTCCACTGACAACGCTTTACGTCACTGCTAATAATCAGTTGAGCCAACCAGCGGATAGGGGTGGAGCCTGATCAACCATCATGAGTTTGGACATGAGGTTTTCTGTTGGTTTTCTTGCAGAATATATAATTATACGTGTTATCATTATTGTCAGTTCTATAGTTTATGGGCTTGTAGAGGGCGTACGTTACGTAAAAAAATCTGCTAAATAAATGGCGACAGGAATGTTACTTAATCCAAGTAGAAATGATAGAATACCTCTAGCTATAAAGGCTGAAAGACAGCATCATGTTATAACAAATAATCCTTCATCAGCAAATCCAAAAGAAACATTATTCATAAGAATTCCGGTGTAACGTCGATCAGTGTTCCCCGTATTTCTGTGTTTTTCTTATTGTTTCCCTCCTGACGGATTAAGCGGCAACTAACCCAACAATAACCATTCTAGGCCGCGTCTATTGTTGGGGAACACTGAGCTACAGAAACACTCACAGATGTTACACCGGCACTAACAGAAAATACTTTTTTTGTACCGAACTCACTCTATTTATCTGCAGACGTTGAACTCTCGGGTCATGCAAGTAATTATGTGGTTAATAATCTGGGTAGAAATTTAGTATCAAAGTTAGTTGTAAAGTGGGGAACAGAAAATATCCTTCAGCTTGACAATTATAATTTATGTGCCACTTTCAAAGATTTATGGTTGACTGAAAAAGAAGGACTTAATCTAGTATTTCAGGGTATACAACACAAGAACTTAAGACAACTAAGATCAGGAGCTGCTGAAGCACATATGCAAGGAGAAACAACTGCACAGAAATTACTTAAGACTGTATTTGATAAGAAATACATGATTCCGTTAGATTTTGAATTACTTTCTACACATGCTCCATTGTATAAATTGCCGATTAAGGAAGATATTATTTTTGAAATAACTTTAGCGCCAAAAGAAGGTATAATTGTTACTGGTACCACAGCAAACATGAATTATAAATTAGAAAATATATGTTTAGAGTACGACACAGTAAAAAATGAAACAACAGCTAATCAGTTAAGTGCTAACTATAATGCCGGGTTTTCTATTACCTTTGATCGGGTTGATCATTTTAAGATCTTTACTGTTGTATCCGCCGATACCTTGATCAATCTGAATATTTTAACGTTCCTAGAAGGTCTATAAAAGGTTTTTTACTATTATTTATTTTAAGTTATGCTGATGGTACAAGAGATTCTGAGAAATTTGAGAACCCAGGAATAACTAATGCGAAAGTCACAATAGAAGGAATAGCAAATAAGGTGTTTCCTGAAGGGATGAGGACTCTTGATCAGTGACAGAAGTTAATAAGCACTTCATGAAAGAGAATCTTAAAGCGAATGGCTCGCGGGGTTTGTTGTGGCGCCATGACAATTGGTCATCGATATCAAGCAGCGTTTTGAGAAAAAGGCAAAAGAAGATTTTAGTTTAATGGGAAATGCATTAGACAGCCAAATTTCGGAGGCGCATTCTGCAAAATCTGCCGCTTCAAAATCAATGGGAATAGTACAAAATGTACATCTTGACCTACTGAATTTGAAAACGTCATTAACCCATTTTAACAAATTTTCACTGGAACCTCGTCCCCAGTGTTTACATTCGCATATTTGCACAGGTGTTGCATATGGCTGGGGCACGGCTTTGCCTGGAGGCTAGATTCACTCTCTATGGAAGGTACCACCAAAAATGTAAACAAACCCCGCGAGCCATTCGCTTTAAAAAGACCGATGATTGTTACATGAATATCGAAAAGTATTATGGCTTTTGGCTTGACCTAAGAAGTTAATATTTTACATGGGTCTGGGAAAATGCTAGGGAATACAATTAGCAATAACAAAGACATCTGGAAAAGGACCTTATAAAATGTATATTTTTATTGTGTCAGATGCACAAGTAAACATAAGTAACAGACAAATTGCAAGTCATCAACACTGAGCTTTTTCTACTAAATAAATGGATATGAAGAAGAAGGATTTTGTAAATACTTTGTATCGGAGTGCTCTGTTGGCCGGAGTAACAATTGGCTATTCTTATGTATTGAGAAGATTTCCGAGAATTAACATCGGTTCGCCGAGTCAAGCTAATTTAGAAGAGATTTTGAAACTAGGTGGCGTTGTTGCAGTTAGCAACATGAGCTTAGATTACCTGTACCAGCAAGGAATTATTCCACATAATATAGTGAAAGCAACTTAAGTTTCACTGTAATGTTTTTTAAGTACAAGGCAACTGAGGGGATATGTGGGGCATAATGGCTGAAAACCACCCGGCAATGAGGCAAGTCTATAAAAAAGTGAAAATCGCCAAACAATGAGGCCAGACGGGGTTGAAATGTTTGAAAATCAGCCAAAACTGCCAAAACTGCTGTTTTGTTGAACCTCCTAAACCTCCGGTCTGAATCCTCTCAGTTACCTTATGGCCTACTTGCACTGTATTTCATTAAAACGTCACCAGGTGGCTTCACTTGAAGTGAACAAAAAGTGCAATAACTAATTTCCATAGACACTCGCATTTCCCCTCGGACACAATTCCAAGGCAGCCGTCTTGAATGCGCAACGATTTCAATGCGTTTCTGGTGGTTTGGATGCGGTCGCCTCATCACACCTGCAGCACCTACGCACTAGGTCACACAGAAACGTTGCGTTATTGGATCAATCATTGGCAGATTGGGTGAGATACCGGTACGTTTATATCGGGTGTCCCAAAAAATGTGAACCGCTTTTTGAAAAGCATTTTCTCAGCGATAGGTAAACCGAATTCATTGGAAATTTTGAAAGAGTAACCTTAGGGTATCATCAACAAGTCTGCGAAATATCTAACAGATCGGTCGCAAATTATGCGAGTACATGTATTATCAAATTCAAAACAGCATGTCAAAAAATCCAATATCAGAGCTGTGCAATGTGACCTTCATCGTGTTCATGCAGGTGTTGATATGCTGTTTTGAATTTGACAATACTCGCCTAATTTGCGACCGATCTCCTAGATATTTTGCAGACTTGTTGATGATACCCTAAGGTTACTCTGTGAAAATTTCCAATGAATTCGGTTTATCTATCGCTGAAAAAAATACTTTTTTGGGACACCCGATATATGATATGCCTCAACTTATCCAGCAAATAATGTTGAACATCTTAACAGGCCAAAATTCTGCCAAAATAGTCCCACGGTCGGTCACGTGGGTTTGTTGATAAACAATATGGCTGCCTTGCACTTGTGTCAGAGGTGAAATGCGCCGCCCAGTGGACAGATAAGCAGTTCGCCTCAGGTCGTTCCGAATGCAAATTTGTATTATAGGTACATCAAATGAAGATACATGACATAATATCCGGGTTTTCAAGTTAAACAACATTTCTGGGTCACACAGGTCAAAAGTTCCATTTTCCAAAGTGGCTGCTTGGCAGCGGTCTTTGATGTCCAATCATGCTGAAATTTGCTGTACCCAGAGGCTACCTAGATACATATTTGTTCACGTTCAGAACTTTCTAGATGCAGTAGTTAACGAGCTATGGGCCAATGCCCAATTTTCAAGATAGCCGCCTGCGGCCACATTTAAAGTCCGATCGGACCGAACTTCGCTGTAGACGTAGCGGGTACCTAGATACATCTCCACACCAAATTTGAACACTCCAGGCCAAATAGCCAGGAAGCGTGCCACCCAAGAGTGAAATTTCGAACATTTGACCCCCAATAATAGGTTCAATCAAAAACCTGGGTGATATTTCATGTAACATCATCAGATTTGGTGAGGATCCGACCAACGGTAAGCGAAATAGTACTTTAATGTTTTTAGGTTTTGCGCCCTGGTGGCCAAGCCTGGAATCAAATTGGGCCGAAACTAGGTGTCTGAGGTGATCTGACCTAGGGGCACATCTGTACCAAGTTTGGTGTCAATTGGCCCAGCGATTACGAAACGTGCCCTGCTAACAGACTACGACGGACGACGGACTCCGCGGGACGAGCTAAAAATCGCCTGTTGCATCCACGTGTACGGCGGTAAGCTTTACTCAGCCGTCTTTGTAATCTTCCGATGGCAGGGTCGGATCCGGGGGGGCGTGGCGGGCGTACGCCCCCTATTTTTGGCAGAGTAATGATTTTTTTCAGCAAGAAAAATTTAATCACATAAAAAATTCGAGTATTTTGCTCTCAGATGCCAGGAAAATGCATCTAAAAGCACTTAAATTGTATTAAATTTTTCAGGGGGAGGACCCCCCAGACCGCCCTTTCGGCTTTGCGCTTTCAATGCTCACCACCTCCGTCGAGCTACCCCCCCCCCCTTCTGTTAACCCTGGATCCGACCCTGGATGCATGCTTTTATCGCAACAGCCGGGTGTGTTCAAACAGGGAAGTATTGTTGAAATCAAGGGTGATTTTCCTAAACTCTTGTCCAAATGGCATTATCACAGAAAATCAAAAGCATTTCTAGGGTTCACATCGTACCAGGTGCTAGGAAATCCAATAAATGTGTACGTGTATACAAGGAAAGATGGTTGTTATCAATTAGTTTATCATTATGAAATTTCGGATCTTGCGTACATCGTTGGTGATTATGGAAAGGGCGTCATTGGAATTTGCCACAGTTTGCTGACTTATTGCATCGTGTTTGACCTGGCGGGCCACAATCGTCGAAAACTTATTTCACCATACGATAAATTCAGCGGAACCCGAGGTCACGGATCTGTTTTCAATAGGTTAAAGATGATTGTTGACAACGAAATTGCATTGTTAGAAATTACGTACATTCATCGTGCCCACGTACACCGCGAGAATTCGGCGAGAGTGAGGACTGAAGCTCGGGACAAAGTCTACAGAATTAGAGACATGGGTTTTATTCTGACACTAGAACTACTCAGGGTTCTACCCGGTGTAAAATATAGCTATCTTCAAGAAGACGACTGGGCTTATTCGCCTCGTTCACTTTCGGCGTTGATAGACAATCATTATTTCGATGAGAATGGTAATATACTCATATTTAATTTTGAACCATCTGGTGTAGTCAGTATTGTTGTATTTGAAAAGGGCAGCATGTATGAGAACTTTTCAAACGTGTTACGTACAAAACAGGGATTCACACGAAGTAAAAACGCATATCTCCTTGGGAACCAATTTGTTGCTTTGGAGGCCCTAGTATGCGTCGGTTGTAAGATGTCGATGGACAGCAATAATAGGATAGGCATGGTATTAAATGTGTATACCTGTACCTTTGACATCACTACACGTTGCCCGACCATATATAGGCCTAGTGGGCCTTTACAAGTAAACAAGAAAACAGATTCACGCTTACGGTTCGTTCTCAGAGTTCCCACTTCTGTAAATGACGGTTACCAAATTTTCAGCGATGGACATCGTATAATCGCCTGGCCGAAATTGGACCAGAGGAAAAACAAAAAGAGTTGGTTTGAAGCAAAGATATACTTTTGAGCATGTAGCAAGCTAAATCAGTTGTGGAAAACATATCTGCAGGTACGAGCATTCGTAAAGAATTCGGGATAAATGCGCTGGCTTTGTGGCCTACAGGCATGTATTGAAAAGTTGAAACAAACGTGAGTGCTTGAAAGCGATGCTAATAGGACCCCATTTCTTCAGGATGACAATGAATTACGCACTTTTAAACATTCTTTAACTCTCCAAAATCAAAGGAGTCAGTTTCTCCTTTTTTACCAAAAATTTTCAAATTGAGTCGCAAATTCACACGACCCCCATCCCTTAGGCTTAGATTCATCCGTGGAAACTCACGGTTCCTCGTCAATGGTGAAAGAACAGCACAGGTGTGATAGAATCTAATGCCCCTTTTCCTGATAGCCCCTGCATTATGTCGTTGGTCAGACGCGGAAAATAACAATGCTTTCGAGCGTTTCCGCGCACGGAAACGCTCGAATGGAAAGCAGGCCTGAGGGTCTCAGTCTCTCTAGAATCGAATTTACATAATGGTGCCGTTTATACGTGTACAATCCGTAATGGGGATGCTAGCTCGACAGAGGGCAGCACACCGAAACCCAGTCCTAATACAATGGACTCCTTTTGTGTGGGAATTGGTCAGGAGCGGTGTAAAAGAAATGCAGGTACGCCCGGAACCAAGGTCCCACGCATTACCAGCAATAACAGGCAAACCCTCCCGTTAGATGCGCCACTGTTCCCATTGTTTAGGAATCACTCGAGCGTGACCACCAGTGAGTCGTAGTACTACTGTATATTTGTAATGTTAAAGTTTCATTTTGATATTTTCCGCGTATCAAAGGATAAAATTTTCTGAAAAGTACTAAATCATCTTCCTTTGGCAGACCCAAATTATTTGTATATGTCACTTTTTACATTTAGGGTGCAAATTCCGAATTTTCTTGACTTTTTACGTTTTCAACACCCAGTTTACCCAATGTTTTCAACCCCCGTATGGACACGAGTCAAAGTCGTCCAATCCTGCTGAAATTTTCAGAATTTATAGTCTATAGTATCAATATTTATGTCAGAAGTCGGCAACTAAAATACACAGCCCCAATAACGAGCAGGGAGCACTTGAACTTGGCCCAAACGCTGATTTTCCTCTAATTTACATTAGGATATTTTAGTTAGCACAGCATATTTTCAACCTAGGTGTGGACACGGAAAAATTTCATCCAAATACCATGAATTTTCACCTGGTGATGCCTTAATAGGCAGACTATCGGCCAAATAGCCGGCAGATGATGTATTTTGCCTGCGCGCCCTAACAATCCCACTTTCACAATCGGTCCTATACATTTTGCCAGTACTCTCGTGATTGACTATTTCACGCATGCGCACTGCGGATTAGAGGCCAGGCCCGCTATTGCTGGTAATGGGACCTTGGTTCCTTAGAACCATTGTCCTACCCGGACTTCCGTTCCTGGGTTACCAATCCTATATAAAAGGAAGATTGATAAGCGAGCGAAGGTATAGGACTCTGATTACTAGGGGACTTAGATTTCTTTTACAACAGTGACAGAAATCAAAGTCCGCCGTAACCGAAGTCCTTCCCCTTATGTATTAAATGCACAATAGAATCTGTATAGCTCTTTAATAGGGCATGCATTCAAATAGCTAAAATATTCGGTCGTCTGTCAGCCGGTCACTCGTGGTGTAGTGGTTCGGGGACCTGCAAATTAAGCAAATACAGCGGGTTCGACTCCCTGGCCGGCAACTATTTTTTGTTTAAAATTATTGTTTTTCCCTTGTCATCTTCGATCATTACACAACATTGTCTTTTTGACTTCGATTTCTAGTCGTAGGTCTGTCGGACTCTGATTTCGAGGAATTTTGGTCTGTGGACTTGTATGTCTAGAAAAGCATGTCAGGCGGACTCGCATTCTGAGGAAAGCAATAAACATTGGCTGAAATTCTAATGCAGATGTATTCCTTAAACCGGTTTTCTGTTTTTACGACATTTTCAGAAGTGAATACAAATTACAAAGAAAAATTACATTACACATGAAGTTGTTGTTGTGTTCCCCAGGCGAGTAATCATGGATACAATAATAAACAAAACAAAACAAAACAAAACTAAAACATGTCTGGGAAGGCCTAGTTCTTCCCTTGTCACGCCAGTGACTTTCTATAGCTAATTCCCTTCTTGGGATGGTCTCAAGGGTGAAATTTAAATCCTTACACAGGCTCTTTAGAATTTCATGGAAATCGTTGACCTGTTCCAGGAAAACCATCCATTTGTCAAAAATTTTCATATCCTATGTTTTGATGGATTTGTGTAGAAGAGACAGAGAGCTTTACAATGACACTTAAATTTTGATAATCGGACAATAAGTATGGAAATTCTAGTTTTTGGAAGGTCATGTGCCAATAAAACACCGTTTTTCGAACAAACAAAGAAAATACGCTGTGAAGTCAAGAAATGACAATGGTTTGGGTCTCGCAACTGACCATAAAGTGAAAATTTAACACTTTATAATGATAATCTCTGGGTTTTGGTGCGAAGAAATGTGTTTCAAATAAGTTCACAAACTTTTTTTTTTTTGAAAAAATAATTTTTCTTCAATTTTTTTATATTTTTGACATTTATGCTAATTGGTACCTGGCGACTTTTGGATGGTTTTGCTGGAATAGGTCACGTTTATATTTCCTATGCCCTTTTTCCACAGTAAGAAGCAATCGTCAATCGTCGTTTCCATTGATCAATAATGAATTGTGCCTGTTCAGGGTATTTCTGTCTGACCCTCGGGTACAGTCTAGTTTCTTCTAGATATGCTAGGGTCAAAATTGCATAAACAGGGCTATTTTTGAACCCATGCATGTACCCTTGATTTGAGTGAAGTTTCTCTCTCCAAATTGGAAATTGTTGTTATTGAGTATTAACCTAACGCCTTCCAAAAGAAAATCTGTTGAAAAACGATCCTGTAACTTTGATGGGTACTTTTCCAACCAGTATTTTATTGCTTCTAACCCCAAATCATGTGGGATATTGGAGTATAAGCTAGTAACATCGAAAGTCGTCAGTAATGTGTCACTGGCTATTATATCTGGGAGATGGTTTGGGAAATCAATACCATCCCTTACATAGCTCTTTGGCTCATGTAGGAATGGTTGAAGTAGGATGTCAATTACATTGCTAAGTCGGTGAGTGGGACAACTTGGTCCCGCCACAATGGGTCTCAGTTTCAAATCCTTGCGATGAGGAATTTTGACATATTCCGAAGTTTGCTTTTTTACTTCTTCCAGGATTTCTTTAGATTTATGTATTTTTGGTAGACCATAAAATTTGCTTGTTTTACATTCAAAATGTAGAAGAAAGTCCTTTTCACTTTTAGTCAATGTGTCCCCATGTTTTTCGATTAATTTAGAGATTTTTTTGAGAATTCGAGTGTCGTTATTCTCCGATAATTCTTGGTAGAAGTTGCTATCTTTATCCATGATAACCGTGGCACCTCTTTTGTCTGCTTGTTTAATTATGATTTGATCATTTTGAGATTTTTTTTGAGAATTTGAGTGTCGTTATTCTCCGATAATTCTTGGTGGAAGTTGCTATCTTCAGGTTGATCAAGGACTAGCTTTTCTTTTTGAGAATTTGAGTGTCGTTATTCTCCGATAATTCTTGGTAGAAGTTGCTATCTTCAAGTTGATCAAGGACTAGTTTTTCTTTTTGAGAATTTGATTTTCATCAGGCCGTTCTTGGCGCAAGTTTTCAAATTGCAGCACCTCACTGCGAATGAAAAATACTTTACATTCATTTCTCTAAGACCAGTGCCAGATATGCAGTCCTCGCCTCAAGTCCAACCCCTTATTACTTTCAGTTGAATATGGTTGACCAATGGGCATCCTAGCTACGATAGAGGGCAGCACACCGAAACTCGGTCCTATACAATGGACGGCTTTTGTGTGGGAAATTGATCAGGACCGAGTTGCCAGTTTCATTTCAATAGATTTAACCACTGGTGACACCTATTGAGCCAGCGAGCTAGGGTCCTCATTGTCAGGATATTGTGTCCTTGTGTGCATCGATGCCGAAAAGGTCACCATGTCTGTTACACTGAGTTAGACTGAACTGATTCATCTTTTGTTGGATTTATTGACCAGGCGCGGTGGGGTGACTTCAGAACTTGCAGTACACGGGGCGTGGCTCGTGGCTTTTCTATTTTGACCAGTAAGCTACA
The DNA here is from genome assembly GCA_002633025.1 of Notospermus geniculatus. Lineage (NCBI taxonomy): Eukaryota > Metazoa > Nemertea > Pilidiophora > Heteronemertea > Lineidae > Notospermus > Notospermus geniculatus. Next base: position 99,116 of record NMRB01002348.1, read on the forward strand.
CATTGTCATAGAACGTCAATCAACTTCCAACAGCAGGTCAATGGAGAGTGTGAACCAATCAACTTGATTGGACTAGAGTACGCCCTTGTCCTCATTCATATTAAAGCGAGGGAGGTGCACAAGGGTACAATGTACTGGTCTTAGAGAAATGAATGTAAAGTATGTGCAGAATACTTTGAGTTATGTACATCATGTGCAGAACTCAAAGTATTCTGAACAAATTTTTCTTTCGCAGATGTATATCAACCCTGAAGTTTTCTTTAATTTTGAGTGACTTTGGGATCCTAGGTTTCTATCGTAACGGAAGTTCGCATAGGACCACTTTTTTCTAAATGTTGGACCTCTATTCCTAAGGAGGCGCAGTCCTAGGACATTGGCTCCTAGGAGTCTCGGTCCTAGGACTACAGTTCCTAGCTGTTCAGGTTCCATGTTCCTGAAGCCGTCGTTAGGTTAACGATGTCGTTAAAACTGGAAAAATGCGTAGCGTAACGACATCGTTAACCTTACGACGGCTTCGGGAACATGGGTCCAGGACCGTAGGACTTAGTCTCCTAAGAGTTGGGGTCCGTAGGACTTAGAATCCTAGGAGTTAGGGTCCCGCGGACCCTACTTACTAGGACCTGGGTTACTTTCACACCGGGATGTCAGTTTCATTTCAAAAGATTTAACCACTAGTCACACCTATTGAAAAAGTCGGCTATCGTCCCCATTGTATTGTTTGGGGACATCGTATTCGGGGGGGGGGGGCATTTATTTAATACACCGGCGAACTTCAAAAGACACTTCGTTCGATAATGACTTTTTTCGACGTTTACGAATGATGATGCGATACATGTTTCTCCAAGGAAATCAATAATGTAGAACTACTAGTATTGATTACTTGTATTATACCGGTACTGAATCTTGGACACATCGAGGACATACAGAGAGCAGTCATGATCTACTTGACCAGCTACGAATGTCCCCCAATCGTCCCCAGGCCCGTGATTTAAGCTGTGACAGAGGGGAGTTCGACTCGACAGTGAGATTTGAAGAGGTACAATGCAATGAGTTTTGCATCGCTAAAGCCTTCAGGAGGAGGCCTTTGATACGACGAACACCGACCGGCTTGCTTTAGCATACGGAGGCGCCAGCTTCTTTCGACGTCACCGTGATTGCTTTATTCCTTGGTTCTCATGTGGGTAGCCTATTCCTTGGTTCTCATGTGGGCATTCCTTGATTATTGAGGTCATTCCTATTCGTTCTCATGACATGAGGGCATTCCAATATTGCTTCTCATTTTTGGAGGTTTCATTCGTGTTATTTCTAATATGAACGTCTTAGCTTGAACGTTCGACGTAAGATTGTTCATATCGAAGGTGATGGTCAAGTTTCCCTTGTGGTGTGTCCCTTAGAAATGTCGGTGGTAAGCCAAGTCACCCAGTCCCGCACAATGTGTGCATTTAGAGACAAGTGATTGTTGTTGTAGCGTTGCCTACCGGTAGGCCTAAATTCTTTTGAGTCAGACGACTGGAATCCAACTCAGATTGCGACGGCTTATGATGAACGACGCTGACGCCCTACGCCCAGCGTCACGACGCCAAGGTCTGCAGTCTAGCCCTTTTTTACCGCGCAAGTGACATCACTAGCTTAGCAACACAATTGAAGATAAAACGAGAATGAAGATACGCCAACTTGCTACACGCACATGGAACGGCGGTAGATGGATGGGACTGACAGACACCGAACAACTGAAAACCTATGCCTGGCGAAGCCTAGAATAGGCTGTTGAGGCCTATCGTATTGCATCGGTTTGTGGATTCCAGTGTAATTATTCCAACAAGTTGGCAGCTACTTGTGATGGGGGGACAAAGTGGCACATGTCTATAGTTGACAACATTGGTATCTGAACTTCCTTGAATTCTTGTCAAAAAGTACCTCGGAGCTTTTCCATAAGACTGTAGGTCTATAATTATTTACGACATTGGATCAAGCGGCGTGATGTGAAACCTGTGAGATATGACATGAGTATAGTTCTGATTCTTCGATTTAGTGAGGCATCAGGCTATGACGTCACAACATTAATCTGCAGACCGGGCGTAGGGCGTCGGGCGTCAGCGTCATTCATCATAAGCCGATTGCGACGACAATCGAGCTCCAATTGCGGCCCATCATTTAGTTGCTGTGTGTGGAATTGCCTAAATTCCTCCCGCAGTTTCCAACCGCTATCCACTACGTCACTCGCGCTCTGCAACTGCTTAAAGGACCACGGTATGCGATCTTTAATGGGTAATTTGACTGCCGACCTAGAGGGAGCCACCTAGCTGCAGCAACATGAACTACAAAAATCCATTACAGAATGTACGGAGAAATCGGGTCCGACAACGTAGTTCATGTACATGTAATTAGGCCTGCTTTCCATTGGCGCGTTTCCTTGCGCGAAAACGCTCAAAACCACTGTTTGTTTCCGCTTCGTTGGTCACGGCGCGGAAAAAAACAATGCTTTTGAGCGTTTCCGCGCACGGAAACGCGCCAATGGAAAGCAGGCCTTAGTCCCTTGAGGTGGAGAGTGGCACGGTGGCGCCGGCTGTCGAGAAAAGTGGCAATACCGGGCTCCTTTAAGTTGATGCGATCCTCATCTATCACTACACTGTAAAAAATGGAATAGTCCCCGCGGGTAAATTTTACCAATGCCATCGGTAATTTCGATTTTACCACAGAAAGGGTAACATTTGCTCAAAAGCGCCGGACAATATTACCTATCCGTGGGTATTCTCAGGCGCCTTCCTTATTATTGGAGTAATGTTTACCTGGAACCGTGGGTAAAACTGGGGACAAGCTAACTACCGATTTACCTACGGGAATATAGGTAGTAAGCTTGTCCCCAGTTTTACAGACGGTTCCAGGTAAACATTACCTTCAATAATAAGGAAGGCGCCTGAGAATACCCACGGATAGGTAATATTGACCGGCGCTTTTGAGCAAATATTACCCTTTTCTGTTGGTAAAATCGAAATTGCCGATGGCATTGATAAAATTTACCCGCGGGGACTATTCCATTTTTTACAGTGTAATAGACGGCGTTAGCTGTCAGAATCAGGGGAATCCCCGCTGGGAATCTGCCGCGAGTATGAATATACAGAGTAGGCCTACATTTTGTGCACATATCTTACCCAATTAACCGGCGGCGTCGGTTAAATCCTGAATGATGGCTCATGATTGGATCTATCGTCAAACAGCGCCATCTATTGATGATCTTTCACATTTTGCACTGTCAGGCCAGTTTTTTAGTGGATCTATACCTATAGCCAACTGAAACTGGGGACGAGTGTAGGAATTGCCAGGAAATTTCAATTGCGATTGCACATATTTAAAGTCACGATTGCATATATCTGAACTTCTTCTGTTAGAAGCTGGATTGACGGAGTTTGAATCTTCTTGATCAGCTTCCAGCAAAAAGGAGCGTGCGGAAATTCCTTCCACTGCCGCGATCCAAGATGGCGGCTTTTGAAACTGCATGTAAAGTACAATCGCCATTTGTAGAAATAAAATCAAGCCTGGGCAGATTTGGTCTCTAGCAAAAACCCCACGATGGGCCACAGTCACTAACTCAGGAATCGGGGAAGAGGGCCGAGCCGAACCCGTGTCGTAAAATACCGAAATTGCGATTCAGAGAGCATAGTCCGAACCTCTGACTCGTATTGCTATTTTTAGAATCTGCTCGCCGCTAATACAGAGTCAGATGATGAGTAACCGAAGAACCAGATTTTGGTTCTACGTCATCAGCATGATCAGATCACGGATTGGTGGTTCCCGTGTCACGTGACCTCAAATGTAAAGATGGCGATGTTGTGCATTCGCCGATTCGGCTTTTCGAGAGGAATATTTTTCGTGATTTTGATAACAAATGGCGGTTTTCTTAATGTTTGTCTGGCTAAGAGTGAACAGAGAGCGTGATTGCGAGTGTAGCTGGTTGAAACAGCAAGTAAAATGCCTGAGAGCAGAGTTGTCAAGTGATACGATTGCCGCGCACTAAATGTATTCAAAACACGACCTGGAGATGGACGAACCAATCAAAATAGACCCTCCGCGATAGGCTTTCATCTGACTCTTGTTGCGGCCGTCAGTTCTGCAAATGAGCAACGGGAGGCAGTGTTCGGACTATTCAGAGCAGATACGCCGTCCAAAATTCCAACTGTACACCTACCATTTTGCGAAACCAACTGCGTACCATTCATGTTTTACCCTCGTGATAAATTATTCTATTTAGGTAGGATGCATGACAAAATTTAATTCATGTACATGTATAATCGGTTAGTTTCGCACTGCAGACGTTGTTCCGAATCTGGGGATCCGCAAAGTGTCGTAGCAGTTCTGCGGAACAAAACGGCTGGCTGCGCGAGACTAGCGGGTAACCCGTTTGTTTGTAGACTGGTACCCGATCCTAACTTTTTTACATCGGGCTTTTGCATATGTTAGGACCGGGCGTGCCTACCGCCTTCGTGCCTCTGATTGGTCGGTGCTGGCGCAGGTGGTAAGTATGTGAACTATTATGTTGATAGATTTTCTATTTTTAACATGGAAAACCCCCGGCGTGATTGGTGAATTTCCTGGGTCAAAGGTCGGTCACCTTCTATCTGCATTCTGGTACGTCAGCCGTATTGAGAATTGAATAAATTTACATAATTTACATAAAATTTTCAAGTGACGTCACTGTCAGAATTCCTC
>NMRB01002349.1:0-15077 GCA_002633025.1 Notospermus geniculatus
ATAACATCATGCTTTATAAAATAGTAGAAAAAGAAGAAGTAATAAATGAAAATAGACAAATTCTTTTAGGTACAAACATGAGAAAGCTTACAGATCTTGAAATTAAGGATTGTTTTCGTAAATGCGAAATTATTTTAAATCCTTTAGACGTCAAAATAAAACATGTAATTGCTGCAAACTCAGGAAATACAAAATCCTATATTTTAAGTAGAATTAATAAAAAGCTTAAATTGAGTAATTATATTGCAACATTTAAAATTTCCTTATCTGATTTTGAAATACAAGAATTAATACAAAAAATACCTAACATTATTTTAAAACTAGCAGAGAAAGGTTACAAAATTCTTGACGTAGATATAACGAGGGATTTTAAAGGTTCTTTCAGTGAAGGTGATGTGAAGAAAATATTTGAGGAACATGAGTTTATAATTTTAGATTCATTTTCAAATACTTGTGTTTCTTGCATTCATAATGATTGTAGAATTAAAGTGTATAACAAAACTGCATGTCAATTTAAATCACCGGGAATAACAGTAAATTTCGGCTCAAATCTTTTTAACTACTTAAATTGCTCTCAGAAAAGATTAGGAAAGTCATTTGAAGAAACAGTAGAAGAAGGTTTGATCAGAATAGAAATAACAGGCGAATCGTTTGAAACAGGAATCAGAATGATAGAGCAAATAGTAACGTGTCTAAACGATTTATCAATTTACTATACACCTTCTTATCTTCAGCTTAAAGCACTAACAGATGAAATAAAACAAACCGTTTGCATTTTAGACAGAGAACAAGAAAAGTATTACTTCTGTTATTACTGTGATTCTGCAACAAACAAATTTATAGGTTATACTTCAGGCAAATGTAAATTGATAGAAACATCTTATAAATTAATTATCTCAATGTTTTCAATAAAAAATATTCCTACAATGTTCATAGATATTTTAGAAAAGAATCCTACACAAATTAAGGTGAGAACTTATGTAAAAGAAAACGGTGAAACTGTAATTACTTCTTCATCTTCAATGTTTAGTATCCTTCAGAAAGATATTTCAAAATTCAAGTTAAATGAAACAGGAATAGAATTTATGACTCTTATGAAAGCTCACAAAATAAATTCAGCACCTTTGTTTTACATAAAAGAAATAAGTAATCTTAATGATTTATCAATTAGAATTTGTTGTAAAAGATACCTGAACAAAATTATTGAGAAAGAAAGAATTGAAGAGAAAGTAAAGGAAATAGAAAACAATAAAGAAGAGACAAAGAAAAACATTGCTAATAATCTGCAAAGAATAAAAGAAGAAACAAAACTATACGATTCAGAAAAGTTAAAAATCATTAAACATATCAACAACACTAACAAATATAAATACTTACAACTGACAGGTTTGAAAAATGATACTATAATTGAAGTTAGAGGCTATGAAAATAATAAGGAACCTTTTTCTGTACTCTTAACAAATCACGGGACCTTGATAAATGAAGAAAAACTAAAACAGAAAATGAAAAAACTATTTCCTCCTAATTTGAAAAGTGAAAAATATTTTAAAGATGAATTTCATCAAACTTATTTTCTACTTGAAAAACCTTTATTCAGAATAAGAAAAATTAAAAGAGATGAGTTCGAAATTTTAGAAGCATTTGATACAAAATTACTAGAATATAAATCTAATTACATTACTGATACATTAATTAATTTAGATAATAACTCAGACATTAAGGTAAAAGTAAAAGACTGCAGGAAAGTAGAAAGTTTAGAAAAAGATAAGGAATATTTTATTTCTCACATTTCAAAAACAACATTTAGAAATGAAATAAGATATGTTTTAAGCTTACAAAATGAAGGTGTTTTTATTTCAAATGAAAGTTGTAGATGTGAAATAAAAAAATTATTCATTAATACAGAGCAAAATGTTACACACAAAATTCAAAAACATTTAAGCGATAAAATATTAATGCTGAGAACAATTGACTTTTATACTAATTCTCAGAAACATAAAGAAATGTTAGTAAACATAACAGATATAAAAAATGTATCAGAAAAAGTAGAAGTAAAAAATGAAAAAAATAAAATCGACACGAGTGTATTATTTCAAAACGTCTCAGAAGAAGTAAAACAGGTAAAAGATTATTTTGAACAGATGAAAAGTGAAATAAACAAATGTGAATTAATTGTAGAACAGTACAAAGATGAATTAGTATTAAGAGAAGATACACCTAAAGTCGAGTTTAAAAAGAATTATGATAGGAAAAAACACAAACATCCTTTCACTGAACGCCGACCTAGAAGAATCGGAGGCTTAGTTAATGGTCAAACTGTAAAGGTATTTGCATTTACAAAAGATTTCACATTTTTAGTAACAAATTAATGGGATTAATGTATTATTTTTATGAAAACAACATGACTGAACCTACACGTGTGAGGGTCTATTCCTGTGATGAATGTGATAGAGAATTTAAAAATAAAAGGACATTTATGAGGCACAAGAAAACTAAGCATTCTGATGAAAATGACGAGTAAAAAGCCTATCATACTCATCTTTTATTTTTACGTCTAAAGGATTAAAGTTTACTTCGCCTTTACTAAAACAATTCTTAATTTCAAGATTTGTAAGCTTTCTCATGTTTGTACCTAAAAGAATTTGTCTATTTTCATTTATTACTTCTTCTTTTTCTACTATTTTATAAAGCATGATGTTATCACAAAACATTTCAGAAACAGGTTCTAGTGAGTTTCCTGCTGACGTAAAATATTTATTGATATCAACATCCTTTATGTTTCCTAAATACTTATCAGCTAATAAAGACCGTAGGATTGCTTCATGATATTTTGAAGGAACAATGTTATTTGTCGCTTCTTCGATAACATTTACGTAATCCATTTATTTAAAGGAAATTTTTTAAATAGCTTTTTTATGCAGATCTCAGGTGTTTTTTGCTTCGGATTTTAGGATTTTTTGCATTTTTTAATGAAAAGCTACTTTGTCAGTAAATAGAAAAATACTGTTGTTTTTAGTGATTTCGGTAGCTGAAATATTCCGGCTATTTTCCTCTTTTGGCTGAAACCAATCAAAAGTGGTCGAATTTGTCGAACTGGTTTAAACCGGTTATACCTCCAAACCTCCGATCTGGATCCTTTCAATTCCCTATTACTGATGGCCAGTAAGGGTGTTTTTGAAAATGTCTACGGCTTATTTCAAGCCCTGATTTATGCAGGATAAATTTCCATCTCTGGTCTCCACCTGGTACTGCCGTTGAAAAAAATAAGGCGAAAGCCTACAAAATTGAATTGTGTCTGACATTCTGGTCCTGACCAACAGAAAAGTTGTCTTTTGTATTAGGTTACAATGTGCAATCTGCTGCACTCTGACACAGCCATGTCCCATACATGAAACTGAAGAACAGCACCTACCCACTGTGTACATGTTCTATTCATATTTACCTGAATATGTTACATTGAAGTACTTCTTCTTCACCTCTTCCCATCCACGTGTGCAAGTGCCTTCGCTGAAATGGGAAACATCCAATAATAATAAGGACAATGTGAAGGATTGATTTTTAGCTCAGCTGACCAAAGGTCAGCAGAGCTAGTAGGATAAGTATTCAGTGGCGTCACGTGTCAGTCCGTCACCCCGTCCGTCAAACTATGCCCGACGTTTTGTAGCCGTAATAGCTAGAGACTTCAAATTTCATCTGAAGGTAGCCCTGGGTGAACTCTCCTCAGAAACAAAAAATTAGCGCGATGTGACACATAGTAAGCTCTCCAGGGGGCATTTCCCGTGAAACGAAATATGGCGATATCTCAGGCCCTATGATATATTTGTATACTAAAGTGAATGGTTTTTGCCTTTAAATTGTTAAATATCCACATCTTGGTCACATCAGGTTCGGCTGTCGTGGCAGCATCATATAAAATCTTCTGGGTGCTGAGTGTTCATATCCATGACTTGATTTTGAATGCATCAGTTCAATGATGTCTTGAACATGTTGAAATCTAAAGAGAGTATTGTCCAACATATTACTTACCTACTGACGGCAGCAGCCACCTCTTGCCAGCACTTTTTTTTCAGGTCTTTTGTAACGGCCCCAGCGGCACCACTTGCACCCTTGTATTTGCCAAGGAGTATCTCAGCATGTTTTGTGACTTGTTCCATCAAGACCGCCTCCTCCTTAATGGACCACTGGGGGGCACGCATGCGTTTCTTGTGGAAAGAAAACATTTTATCAGGTCAATATAGGCCTAGGGCCCTATTAGGCCCAAGGATAACTTATTCTGTCACAAACCTATAATTATTTGCCATTATCAATCGCCAGTGTATAAATTAATAATCAATGATGAATTTGTTTGCTAGTGTGTCCCATACAAAAACCTTGATTATTTGAAATTAATGAAACATGGTGTATGCTATTGCTAGTAGGCGTATCCCCTACGTCGGCCTAGGCCTACCACCATCCCTTCCATGCATGTAGCCTAGCCTAGGCTAGACCTAGGTCCCTAGGCTATGACGTGTATGACGTAGGCCTAGGCCTAGCGTAGCCCTAGGCTACATCATTCATACACATCATCATCATCATGATCACGGATGACAGGCATGGGGACTAAGGTATAAAGACGGACGGGATAGTGGTGTTAGCCTAGGCAGGGGATACTATCTATAGGCCTATAGTAATACTAACATGTATCATTCATTCATGCATGCATTGCAATGTCAATCCCAATGATGATGCATGCAATGCATACCCGCCGGTAGGCCATGATATGACCCAACTGCAACGTCATCACGATACTGATTATATTCAGTATTTGAGCATTAAGCATCATTTCGACAGCTTTATGCATCACTAGCATGACTATTAAAAGTGACTTTGTTTAAATTTTACCTCCATTCCTCCCATTTGTTGCATGTTGTCATCAACATCGACTGGATCACTGTGGTCGTCTAATGATTGTGATTCTGTGACTGCAAGCTGACAGAAGTACCAAACTCAACTTTTGTATCTCTTCGCGGGATTGACACTGAAGAGCATGTGCACGTGTGATGGCATGGATTGGGTCACGTGAGGCATGTCAGGCCCAAGTGTACCTCATATTCTCATATTGGTACAGCACTTAGCTTAGCTATGCCTAGGCCCCTCTAAATTAATATAGGCACACTCTTCTACAAACATAAAGGCATATGCCTCTATAACATCTTCATCTTTGAATGAGAATGATGATGGGAGAAGTAACAATTGTTTATTGACTGAAAGCCCGGACTGAAAGGGTCGAATTCATAAAGCAGTTCTATCCTTAAAGTTGATTTGTCCTCATTTCATGACTGCTTGTTTAAGTCTATTGTCATCAGCATCCACTGATTCGTCGACAATGGTGGAAGTTATCATCGAGAGAAAAGAAAAGTTGAGATGTTAATGTGATATAAAAGTATGTATTCCAAAACATTTCCAACATGTTGATACAACTAGTGGATTAACAACGATAATTTTGACATGAGATGAATGACATTACATTCACTGGTGGGAACTCTAATACAAATAGGAATTTTGTGGCTTTGTGTTGATTAAATTTGACTTTTTTAAGACTCATAGTATTTCTATGCTTTTTGGAGAATTAATACCAGTGTGTTATAAGGCCACTGGCTACTCGCTACAATCGACAGATGACTTTAGCGTGCAACAACAATGTCCTGATAAAAATAACCAAGTTTTACAAATTCACTTAAACACATATTTTTAAGACCTCAATAACAAAGATGTGAAATTATTGACATTTTCAAGGCCTTGAAAATATCACGTTTCAGACTTTTCAAGGATGCGCGGGTAGGCCTACCCTGCAGAAAGTTCCAGATGAAAACACAGGTTGGAGCCAAATTTAGATTTCAGGTCATTTCAATGGTTTTACCAGTATTTACATCGACGTTGTACAGTGTTTGAAATAAACACATACATCTTACCAATAATTCATGAGTTTTTTATCTTAATGAGTGGTGCCATATTTCTATCAATTGAACACATAGGGTCTCAAACTAATGAGAAAATAATGCATAAATGGACATTTGAATTTTTAATAAAAGTCTGTGAAGAATCTTACTTAGTGACGTAGGTACAGTATTTTTGCCCTCGCTAACAGGTGATGTATGTTCTGCAGGAAAAATTACCCAGAAAAACACTTATTGCTTTTACTCAAAATGCGTTATTTCACAATTCATTCATTTTAAGAGTTTGGAGAAAAACAGACAGACTACTGTTACGATCCAAACTATAAATAACGACTCGAACTCCGAAATGTACAAAAACACAACTTTTCTATTTCGTCGACGGACTCTGAATCACTCAGAACACTTTTCGCTACAACACCGACGGACCGACCAACGGATGACGCGACGTCACCGAAGACACGTTTCAAACGGGCACGGAGGAGATTGCGGCCCGAGCGGAATTAATGAAGAGTGCCATAACTACGACAACGGAACATCATTAATATGGCGTCTGATACAAGTTAGGCCTACAAATGACAACTTGTCATTGCTTATTTACATCTATAACATTCTCCCCGCCTTTAAAAGAAGATCTGTCCCATATATATATACAAGAATTAAATATAAATGTACATGTCAGTCGCTAGATTACAACTTTAAGTTATCTATGAAGCATGGATTTGCTTGACCTAGGTGGTCCTATGATGTAATGTACACTACCCATGTACATAAACAGTACTACATTGAGGCAAGTACAATATACAGTGCATATCCAAAACATGCAGTAAACTTTCAGTAAACTTTTTACCATTGTCGGCCTGAACCGTTTTACCAATTTCTGTTTACACATCTCTTATCAGAATTTAAATATCTCAAACTAATATGAAGAACCCTGCTTACCATTTCACACATAGATACTGCTGCTGTAATTCTCTCCATATGCACAGGGGGCGCAATCACCTGCACAGTTGACTAAACAACTTGCTGAGTACAGTAGAGTCACTATTTTCCACAGGTTCAATCATTTCATAACAACATCCATTCTGAAGGTAAGTATCACTGGTTATGGTACGGTAGAATCTGCATAAAGTCATATTACAATACATCTCAAGTCAAAATTCCTAAAACAGTCACTATTTATAATAATTCCACTGAAAACGTTCATGAATTATCCATTGTCATCTCAGTCACTAATTATATCCCTGCAATGGATACTGATTATTCATCACCTGGTACCCCCATGGGTACTGATAGTCCATCATTTGATGTGGAATGTTCATCATTTGAATTTCATACGGATTGTTCATCATTTGATGCGAATTGTTCATCATCTGATGCGAATTGTTCATCATCTGATATGTACTGTTCATCATATTATGATGTGGTTTTGCAGCAGTCACACTGTTCACATAACTTGGTGCTCCAAGTTTTTCATATGTAAACGTCTTCGGGGGTTTCCTCACTCTACTCTGTCTGCTTTCCTTTTCAGCTACTGTTACCTTCTCCCTCTCTGAGGAATGTAACTGATCCCTCTCTGCATTTCTCTCCAGCTCCGGCCCCGAAGACTCAGGGATATTGTCATCCACAATACTCATTTGCTGATCATTCACATGACTAGTTCCCATAGATTCCAACTCTGAAGACTCTGGAAGATCACTGTCCACATTGATGCGAATTGTTCATCATCTGATGCGAATTGTTCATCATCTGATATGTACTGTTCATCATATTATGATATGGTTTTGCAGCAGTCACACTGTTCACATAACTTGGTGCTCCAAGTTTTTCATATGTAAACGTCTTCGGGGGGTTTTCTCACTCTACTGTGTCTGCTTTCCTTCTCAGCTACTGTTACCTTCTCCCTCTCTGAGGAATGTAACTGATCCTTCTCTGTATTTCTCTCCAGCTCCGGCCCCGAAGACTCAGGAATATTGTCATCCACAATACTCATTTCCTGATCATTCACATGACTCTCATCCAGAAGACTCATTTGCTGATCATTCACATGACTAGTTCCCATAGATTCCAACTCTGAAGACTCTGGAAGATCACTGTCCACAGCATTCATCTGTGAGTCATTCACATTCTGCCGCGATTGTTCCTTCTCCAGCAGTTGCATACTCTGTGATGCTCTCATACTCCTAGCCCTACTCCTAGTCATTCGCTCATTCGATGCTAATACCCTTCCAACTCGCTGACACCATTCCTCCTCCTCATCACTATCCTCGCCTTCATCTTCATTCTCTGTACTTTCTCCCTCCTCAATTTCCTCTTCTGTACGTTTCCCTACAATCTTCTTTCTTTTTCCCTTCATGTAACCTTCTACTTCCTCTGGACCAGACTCAAGATACGGGCACGGCAAGAGAAGATTCCTATGAAGCACTCTGTGTCTTCCTACACCAACCTCCGGCTTAATCTCGTACACAGGACTATCCCCCGCATCTTCTCGCGAGCGATCTCGTATGCCTTTTCCATACTTGTTTTCCACTTTGCTACATAATCTCCGTAGTTCTCTTCCTCTGACACACCACTAGATTCACGCTTGAACATTAGATCAACACTCAACTTGGGTGTGCGTCCGAATAACAGGTGGAAAGGGCTGAACCCTGTTGCATCATTCTTCGTACAATTGTACGCATGGACCAACTTGTTTAGGTGCATTTTCCAATTTCTCTTCTCCTTTTCAGCTAAGGTTTTCAACATGGCCAGCAGAGTGCTGTTTAGTCGCTCCACTTGTCCATTTCCCTGAGGGTGATATGGTGTTGTTCTCGAAGGGGTCACTCCAGAAAGTTTCTGTAGATGGTCAAACAGCTTATTTTCAAATTCTCTACCTTGATCGTGATGTAGCTTTTCCGGGAATCCAAATCTCAATACAAAATCGTTAAAAATCTTCTCCGCTGCTGTTCTTGCTGACTTGTTCCGTGTAGCATAAGCCTGGGCGAATCTTGTGAAATGATCCTGAATCACTAGTATATAGTCATATCCCCCGCTGGATTCATCAAGATGTAGATAGTCGATCGACACTCTTTCAAACGGCATACTGGCAGGTATATGTCCCATCGGCGCTCTCGTTTTCTTACGCTTCGGCTTGGATATTATACATCTACAAACTTTTGTAACGTAGTGTTCGATATCCTGCTGCATTCTCGGCCAATAAAATCGTTCTCTCGCTAGTGATACCACCCTATCCGCCCCAAGGTGACCCATCTTCTTATGTAGCTCGTCATAAATCAACTGTCTGAACTTCTCAGGTAATACCAGCTGATCAAACGTTGTCGTCTTGCGTCGGAGGATACCGGAATCATCCATTCGTAGCTTGTCCCACTGTCTTAACAGTGTCAACGTCCTGCTGCTTTCTCCTTTCTTCTCTTCATAGCTTGGTGGTTTATCACGATTCAGGTAGAAAAGCACCCTACTGATGATTTCATCACCCTCCTGCGCCGACCGTAACTCCTCCAACGACAATGACTTCAACGGTTCTTGATCTTTTCCTGCCGACTCTAACTGCTGATAAACTGACAATGGATTTACTGTCAGAGCATTGATCCATCCAGAACAACCATCTTCATCTCCATAGTCTCCTGCTGATTTGATGTCCTTGAAACCATCCAACGTCACTTCTTCCGTGCAAGTCTTCATGTACGTTTCCATGTCATCTGGCATCCTCGACAGAGCGTCAGCTTCGATGTTCTTCTTCCCTGCTAAATATTTAACTTTGAAGTTAAAATCGGCCAACTCTGCGACCCACCTATGTCCAGTAGCATTCAGTTTCGCCGAACTGAAAACGTACGTCAACGGATTATTGTCCGTGAATACAGTGAATTCTGGGACATAGTAGAGGTAGTCTCTGAACTTCTCCGTGATCGCCCACTTCAATGCCAGGAATTCCAGCTTTCCGGAATGAAGGTGGTAATTCTTCTCTGAAGGTGTTAGAGTTCGTGACCCATACCCGATCACACGAATTTTTCCGTCCTGTTCCTGGTAAAGTACACATCCTAATCCGTCACCCGACGCATCTGTCTTCAAAATCATCTCTCTGTTCACATCAGCATATCCGAGTACAGGAGGCTTCACCAAATAATCCAACAGTTCACCGAGTACAACCTTGTGATCTTCGGTCCACACTACGGCTTGATTATTCGACAGTTGTCCTCCGTTCTTGTTACTCTTGTTTGCTTGTCGGTTCTTGCGTTTCGGCTTCTCATAACTCTCACATGACAATAGATCATACAGGGGTTTTGCTATCTTCGCAAAATTCGGTATGTACGATCTATAGTATCCAATCAATCCCAAAAGACGTCGAACTTCACCAACCGTCTTTGGTACCCGCTCTCTCAATTTCTGCACAGCTTCTACATCTGCTGGATCCACACTGATTCCTTCCTCTGATACCATCTTTCCAATATATCTTACTTTCCTCTTGAACACATCACATTTCCTCGCTTTTAGCTTCACACCTTTCTCCTTACATCTCTGTAGAACTAGACGTACAGCCTTCACGTGGTCTTCGAATGATTTACTGAAGATCAGAACGTCATCTAAATACGGGATACACACGACGTACACCAAGCCATCAAACAACTTGAACATGAATCGATTCACTTTTTCCCGTGAAGACTCCGTCGGTAACTTGTTTCTGCATTCCGACAACAGGTTGCTGCATTCACCACATTGCTCCGCTGCATCGGCGTTCACACTAAACACGGCTCCGACAACCACCAACTTTCCTAGAATTTCACGTCCTCTGATCTTGATATCATGGCCCGTCTCGTTCCTAATCGGAATGGTAACCTTCGCCGAATTTCCTTTAGGTATTCTGACAACACTCTCCGTCACAACAAGACCATCGGAAAGTTCATTTTCCAGATTTGGCTCAAATAATACATCTCTACTCCTATGTACGGGTCCTGTCCTAACTCTGCAAACAACTGGGACCGATTGTCCAGCCGGAATCACTACATATTTTTTACCAGTCCTCACTGTAGCAAACTCGTCCTTATCCTCCTTGATCAAAGAAACCAAACTGCTTTTCTTTTGACTATTCAAAGTCGGAAACAGAGAGTCCATGATGTCTACTTGGCTCTTACATTCTTTCATACACTCTGATATCACATTGTAACCTACGATCGGATGTTGTAATTCCTTTTCCTGAACCTCAGCTACGAGAAACGGCACCAACAGACTAATGTTCTTAACTGTAAACTTGACCTCCGTCCAGCCCTTAAATGGTATTACTTTTCCATTCGCCGCAGACACTCTCAACGTTTCCTCCATCAGTTCCCCTACTGGTCTGATATTTGCTTCTGGCAAATGTTCTTTCAGCCACGATTCGGAACACACGGAAACTTGCGCACCTGAATCCCACAGTGCCAAAGACTCTACTCCATTAAGACAGCATCTTATTAAACAGAGTTTTCCAACTAAGTCGATTAGCTTCGCTTGTACCCTGGGATTCACCGTTGCATTAGAGACTACAGCTTCACATTTCTTCTGACGGGACGTCATCACAACTTGTGCCTTTTTCCGGGGACCTACTCTCTGTCCCTCGAGAGGGCCCCGTTCCCGTTTCCCTTATTCCTCTGTCGGCAACCTCGGCTGAAGTGCTCTTCGGAAAAACAGTAGAAGCAATGATAGCAGCCTGTTTCCTTCCCCTGTTCCTTGCACTTCTTACAGACGGACATCCGATGTTGTTTATTTGGCTTCGCACCTCCAGCTGGTCTGCTTGACTTCTCGCCTCTCGTCTGTTCTTGTCCCTGCGATTTCAGAGCGGCTACTTGCGCTTTGATGTCCTCGATTTCCTTCTCAAAATTACGTGAAGTCGTTGACTCCTGAGCGACCACACTTTTAACAACAGCTTGGGTCCGGGATGGTTTACCAACCGCACTTTGTTTCACGGTTCTCTCCTCTTCTAACAGCATAGCCGCATTAATCTTCTCCAGGAGATCCTCGTCTTCCACCTGAGGATTGTCAATTACCGCCTTGATTTCACTTCTGATCACCTCCGACGTCAACCCCGTACGCAACGACCGTAGGAACATCTTCTGAACTTGCGACTTACTGTACACTATATCCTCACTATCCTTCGATACAAACAATATCTTCTGGCGCAAATCCATCGCTCTCATCACAAAGTTTTGCGCGGACTCATCCTTCCGTTGAGAAACACCTGAGAGCTCTTTGTATAGATCAGTCGCATTTCCCTCTCGGAAATGTGATCTCAAGACTCTTTTCACGCGCTCCCAACTTAAATCTTCTACTGCCTCTAAATAGCTACGTAGTCTCAGGCCAGGACTTATCGCTCGGATGACAGCACTAACAATATCCTCATCCGCGTACCCCTTCTTCAATCCAGACTCCACTTGTCTCATTAAACTGACATAGGTTAGCTTATCTTTCTGACCTGGTTCGCCAATTTGTCCGACAATCTTAAATTCTTTCTTGAGAATTTCTTGTAAATCACTGCAGGTACTAACCTGACTAGATTTCCTACTGAGTTCGGATCCAGACGCCTGATTCAAATTTGCTTCCTCCGCCAATTTCAATCTCAGAGACAAACGCTCAATTTCCTGTCTCAAATCTCGAATTAAATTCACATTTTCCTCCTGAACTCCTTCNAATGTTGATTTTTAGGATTTTTTCTGATGGGCTATTACGTAATTACGATATTCCTAAATTTCCAAAATTTTGATGCAGAAATATGACCAACAAGATGTACTTTCATATGGAACAAACCGTGTTAAAATTGGCCCAGTAGTATTTGAAATATTCAAAGTATCAGGTGTAGATAAACTAATGTCCATGACTGTACATGTATTATACTTTAGGAAGTGTAGTGTACTTTTCACATTGAGACATTCACTCAGATACAATATTCCTTCAACTGGACTAACAAAATTTTATGGACAGAATAATCGCATACATAAATTGTACACACACGCTGACAGATACTTTGAACATTGAGACATTCCACTGAAATGTTCTTCCAACTGATTTTCAAGGATTGATTGATTGATGAATTTTGCAGAATAATAACCGACACATTGACAAATTACATCTGACATTGAGACATTCTTTTGATTTGACTTCATAAGTGGTACAGAATGATAAACTGCGTACAGATAGTTGTCGGACATTTTGAAAGATTTCATTTGACATCTAGACAATCACAGGGGGATCAATTTCAGATTCTCTTCCTCTAGTTTCAAATTGACAGACTTCTGCTTTTCATTTTCAATTTGGATCTTAAACATTTCGCACTGAAAACCATGCGTTGAGTAATACAGGTTGTTGTTCCTTTGCTCTTGCATCAAATTATCGTACGTCAAGGAATCCAAGTGCTCCTTCCTGATTTTCTTGGGTTTCGTTGACTTTTGGGTGTTGCAAGGGTTTCCAACATCAACGTCATAAGATTTCTCATCAACTACCATTTCTATATTAGACTTTAAATCAACAACCGGAACATCTATGGTATTTAAAACGATGACATCGCTGCCAAAACTGGTGCTTGCATCCACTTCTGACATTAAGTTATGAATTCGGACAACAATATACAAGTGAGTGATTGTCCCTTACAATTACCCGTAGCCAAAGCAATTAATCATTCTATCCCATCCTTGGAATTCAATGTCAAATGAAATATATGACGTCTGTCAAAACAAATTGTACTGTATTTCATGAACACTCTCATCTCAGTCATAGGTAATATACACCAGATATTCTTGAATTACTCGATAATTACTCATTATTCATTTCCCAAATGTTTTGACAAGTGAAAACAACATGCACTGTCTACCACACCCCGTTCCAATTGCTTGACGTGTCTATGCCCCTAATAACTCCCTTAATGGCTGGATCACCATCCCTGTTTCTGTAATAGATCTCTTCAACTTCCGTTGGTGGTGGCAACGCCTTTACCAGTTTTTGATACATTTTTTTGGAAATTTTCAATTGACTACATTAAAGGGGAACTGACCACTTTGCCAGCCAAACTAGGTTACCTACACCTCAAAATGCCTTATGATATCACTTCAGGACTCACAACAGTTTGATTCGAAAATATCCACCCATTTTCGAAAAAAACACCAAAATGTAATTTTCGAATTCAAATTTCCCGCTCAATTAGTGATGTCATTCAGAGAACCATTACAATATAGTGACCATTGCAAAATGTGCTATATCTGTATCTAAGACAGCTGGAAAGAATATATTTCTAATAATGTCAACCGTGTTGCCATGATTGAAAATCAATTAGTAACATCATTAATATGGCGTCTGATACAAGTTAGGCCTACAAATGACAACTTGTCATTGCTTATTTACATCTATAACACTACATTTGACATTGATACATTGTGATTGAATGGAATGATAAATTATGCACTGCACAGTAGATGACAGACACGTTGACACATTACACTTCCTCTTTAAAGTATTTATGCAACAAGTGATACCATCACAATAATTCATATGAAATTGTTCCTTTGATGAATATAAAATGAATAATCATCAAAGTTGAGGCCTTAGAATTTACTGATATTTCACCATCCTTTCCAGTAGTATGGTATCACTGGGTGCATGTACAGTCATGGTCATTAGTTTATCTACACCTGAAACTTTGAATATTTGAAAAACTACTGGGCCAATTTAAACACGGTTTGTTGCATATGAAAGTATATCTTGTTGGTCACATTTCTTCATCAAAGTTTTCGAAATTTGAAAATATCGTAATTATGTAATAGGTCATCAGAAAAAAACACTAAAAATCAAACTTCTTATTATGTAATATTTTTGTGATTTTTTTGCAGATGTGATAGAGTGGAACTTTCTAAGGATTTTGGGCTTTGTTTCATCCAAATATGTTGAGTGATTGCTGAGATATTTGAGATTATCAAAATTTTGATATTTTGATATTTTCGTGTTTTGTAGGATATTTTGATGCCATTAAAGCTAACGTCAGAATGTGGATTTACAAAATTTTGGAACGTTTTGCCTTAACTGGGCAGAAATATAGCGTACTTTTCAAAGTATCAAAATATTGATATTTTGAAAAACATGCTTAACTTTTAACCAGTTTCGGCTAAACGTTCCAAAACTTCATACTTC
>NMRB01002349.1:25638-54981 GCA_002633025.1 Notospermus geniculatus
CATTATTTGGTAGAATCGTGATTCTTCAAGATTCAAATCTAAGATTGAATCAGAGGGGTTTGAAACTATGACAAAGCCTTACGCCTACACCTGGGGCAAAGTTGGTCACTCATCACACTGAGATTTCCTCGAGACACCAGTTCTGGTGAGTGGCAAATTTCACCCCACTTCACAATATGCCACAGAGGTTCTCATTTAAATGACAGTGAGTACTATTGAAAAAGAAAGAGAACTCCTAGGCCAAAACTTGCTCGGCTTACCTCAAACAGTCGACATAGTAATTGTCATTGTCTGCCTCAGTTTCCAAAAGAAGTTGCACAGCTCTATCAGTCTGACCAAGGAGCATCAGCGCTTCCGCACACTTCTTGGTATTTTCATATGTGGCACGCTTACTCTCATGAAGAGCAATGCGGTCTAGTTGGTATTTCTGAAAAAGACATATTATATACTTGTCCATGTACCGGTAGGCTACATACTTTACATTCGTTTCTCTAAGACCAGTGCCAGATATGCAGGCCTCGCGTCAAGTCCAACCCCTCATTACCTTCAGTTGAATACGGTTGGCCAATTGGCAGGGTATTGTGTCCTTGTGTGCACCGATGCCGAGAAGGTCACCATGTCTGTTACACTAAGTTAGACTGAACTGATTCATCTTTTGCTAGATTTATTGATCACGCATGGTGGGGTGACTTTAGAACTTGTAGTATACGGGGCGTGGCTTGTGGCTTTTCTATTTTGACCAGTATTTTGACCACACAGTTCCAAGAGCAGGTCAATGGAGAGTGTGAACCAATCAACCTGAATGGACTAAAAGTAGGCCCTATGACCTCATTCATATTAAAGCGGAGGGAGGTGCATAAGGATATAATGCACTGGTCTTAGAGAAACGAATGTAAAGTATACACACATGTGCACGCATGTACAAGTAAAGTACATTTATACATTAGAAACTGATGGGAGATGAATTTACCGGTACTGGTACATGTAGGCCTACATCGTCTATTTCTGACAAAATCTGACTATTGCAAAACTCACTTGGAAACTGGCACTGTCACACAGAAGATCATGGCAAGTCTCAAGTGGTTTGTCCTTCACCCACTTCCATTCTGACGATGCATTGACTGTGTTCTTGTCGTCGTCAAAAATGACCAGATCGTTCACATCCTTGGTCACAGGAGTTGATGGAATGAAGAGATCTGCAGAGTCGGTGCGTGACATGGCACTGTGAATGCTGGTTCTACTGGCAGACTGGAAACAGGTAGAATAATCAGCATCATTCAACATACAACCACATACATACCAGTACCAATCATTTTGAGCTTTATAGGAGTAAAGAACTTGACCTACCTTACTCATGGGCTCAGCCTTTTCTGACCGCAGGTAGTGAAGAGCAATTTCCCAGAAGTTCAGTTCGGCTTCATCACCGAACAACCTGGCAGCCAGGAGACATCGCTGCGCTGTGCTGTACTGGCAACAAGGTAGGTATGACTTAAGTTTACTGGAAAATGAGAAAATGTTGGTGTAAAATTTAGGTTCTTAGTCACCTACTCCAACTTGAAATTCCTCACTGGTTATGACTTTGATTCAGCAACAAATAGCAAACCATGAGATCTTTATAAGACACAAAATGGAATGGATATCAAATCGAGTGATAACGGTGTGAGAAAGATAGTTTCGAAGAGTGCAATGCTTTTACTTGTCCATTATCTCAAGTTCTTGATTGACAGCTTTCTGTATCTCGAGATAATCTTCTCCCAGGTCTTCCAGATTCAACATGTACTCCTTCTTCCATGGTTGATGCTGGATCAGGTACTTGACTGTCATCGCAACTTTTGGCACCATCAGGTGTGGGCTAAATATGGCATCTGTAATGAGATTTTTACATTTCAATGTCAGACTTGAGTCACTTTCAACAAAATTCAACAATTCTTTGATTCATTATGATTTCATTGTTGTCCATCTGGAAAGAAATTCAAACAAGCTAACAACATTTTTCATCATGCCAGACATACTGCATGACGGCAGTACCCCATTGGCTAATAAAGACACATTTCAAGATGGTTATGCTGAGATGAAGTCGACAGGGCCTGTCACAGCATCACCAGATATGAAAATGTAATAGGAATACTAGTAATACACTTGATGCATCAACTAACTACATATTCATCTCCAAGTTTCATAGGACACAGCAACATTATTGAATATTCCTTTCTACAGACATGTTATGTGATCACATAATTGTCTCCAACAAGCAGTCAAATATAATTACATAAAAGTACCTTTGATGAGGAAGATGACAAACCCTATCTCCATAAATCACAGCAATTATAATCAGAATCGCACTGGATTCTGCTAGACCATGGAATGTCAAGCCTGTTCTAAACTCATCATGTTCAAAAGGACTCACTCTTCCTGCATGGAGTTCACTTGCACCACTTTTTCAACCAAGCATCTACCAACATTGCAACCCCTACATCTGATTAGAGACAAAAGGAATCCGTCACAGAAAACTACCACTCCATATACACTGATATACAATGTAAATGCTAACACCATGAGATTTCTTCATACGGAGCTGATCAGAAAAAGAAGGTACGAACGATATTCATGTGCTATCGGTGCAGCTCAACTTCACTCTAAATCAAGAATCAAGGATATCCATTTAAAGGCAGAGTTACAGAACAGAAACATCTTGACATGGCAGGTGATACCAAAAGTAAGTTGATTGGGGACTTACAGAATACAGCAACACTTACTGGTTCACAAACTATCAGTTCAGAGTTAAATTTTGAAAATACAGTACAGACGACGACGACGACGACGACGGACGACGACGGACGACGACGGACGACGGACGCTGCACCATCGTAATAGCTCACCCCAGTGAGCTAAAAATTACCTTTGATGAGGAAGATGACAAACCCTCTCTCCATATATCACAGCAATTATAATCAGAATCGCACTGGATTCTGCTAGACCATGGAATGTCAAGCCTGTTCTAAACTCATCATGTTCAAAAGGACTCACTCTTCCTGCATGGAGTTCACTTGCATCACTTTTTCAACCAAGCATCTACCAACATTGCAACCCCTACATCTGATTAGAGACAAAAGGAATCCGTCACAGAAAACTACCACTCCATATACACTGATATACAATGTAAATGCTAACACCATGAGATTTCTACATACGGAGCTGATCAGAAAAAGAAGGTACGATATTCATGTGCTGTCGGTGCAGCTCAACTTCACTCTAAATCAAGAATCAAGGATATCCATTTAAAGGCAGAGTTACAGAACAGAAACAACTTGACATGGCAGGTGATATCAAAAGTAAGTTGATTGGGGACTTACAGAATACAGCAACACTTACTGGTTCACAAACTATCAGTTCAGAGTTAAATTTTGAAAATACAGTACCGGTATTTCACCGAATGTTTTACAAATTTATAGCAGTTTTTGGCGGCTACATCATCATCTTTTTCATTGCTTTTGGTATTTTTGGTAACATTTTAAGCATCATTATTTTTACCCGACAACGAAAACGTGACAGTGCCAGTGCTGTCTACCTGGGGTGTCTGGCTGTGTCAGATCTTGGCAACCTCATCATCGGACTTGGATTTTGGGAGCAGACAAGCCTGTATTATATGTCATCTGGCAAAGTGGTATCTGTTCGTGGATGGAACAACATTGGTTGCATGGTACACACATATGTGTGGTTCAACTGTCAATTCATGTCAGCATGGATCATCATTGCTTTTTCTGTGGAGAGAGCAATTGCAGTGATGATGCCCCTCAAAGCTCAAAGTATCTTGATCAACTCAAGGAGGAAGTTTATAATTCTCAGCCTGCTGATATTTTCCCTATTAAACTGGTTATACACAATGTTTGACTTCATCAAGATAGTTGGCCCACATCCGCCAGGCCAGGCCCATCGCTTAGTGTGTTTTTATGAAATGTCCAGGAAGCCACAGTGGTTCATCTTCATGTTCAGTGCTCAACTGTTCATCCTCTGCCAAGTGCTACCATCTGTGACAATAACAATCCTAAATATCATCATCATAATCAGCATAAAAACAAAAGATAAGATTGGACCTGATTCAAACAACCAGTTAAAGTTCCGCTCTAAGAAGGAGATGCGATGCCTAGTCAACCTCCTAACAGTTTCAACTTTCTATGTTGTCTCAATGTCTCCTTTTGTTTCATTGTGGTGTTACCAAGTGTATGAAACACTTTTTAGAAAGTGGGCTGGCTAGAGTTTACATTCTTTGGACTTCATTACTGAATTAGCTGAGTATGCAATAGAAATCACATCCATCAACTATAGTGTTAACTTCATTATCTATACAATCTCCTTAGACTTCTATCAAGCTGAAGTTAAAATGATATTTAAATGTGGAACACAAAAGAATAGGTAGAAAGATAATTCTGAAATACCCAGTAGTTTTTCACTGGTCACAATTTGTTGGAAGAAAAGCCTATGTTGGCTACCTGTGACCATCAGTAGGTGGTAAGTGATATTCATCAAGGAAAACTTTCTTCAACTAGTTTCAAAGGCACTGAAAACGACTAGATTTTTCACCCAACGGGAAAGAACTGCAACGTGGCAACTATTGTTGTCATTTGGTTGATCGATGAAAGGAAATTTCTTCAAATCCCATCAAATATACTTTCAAACCTGACACTGGTTCAATGGATTCGAATTTCAAGATGAAGCAGACAGGGCCTACCACATCATCAGCTGACATGGAACTTATATAAAACCAAAGAACAATACATTCGAGGCACACGCCATCTACATCATCATCTTTGAGTTTCACACAGAACAGAACAACATCATTCCCGCTGACAACATGTTATGTGACGACATAATTGTCTCCTACAAGCAATAATGCAATCACATAATTATCTTTGACAAGGGAAACGAAAAAAACCTATCTCCCTATATCATAGCAATTATAATCAGAATGTGCACTGGGTACTGTTAGACCATTGAAAGTCGTCATCGCTCTAAAGCTCATCATATTCAAAATGACCCATTCTTTCTGTGACAAGTTCATTTGTGCCACTTTTTCAACCAAGCATCTCCAAAACGTGCAAACCCTAGATTCACTGACAGTCAAGAGGGGCCACGCATGGAAAACTACCACTCCATTAGATGCTAACACGAGATTTCTCAGTACAGAACTGATCAGAAAAAGAAGGTACAATATTCATGCACGCCGTACCTCACCTCACCTGCACTCAATCATGGACGAAGGATATCCATTCAAAGGAAGAGTAACAGAACAGAATCATCTTGACATGAAAGGTGATATCAAAAGTAAGCTGATTGAGGACTTACAGAATACAGCAACACTCATTGGCTCAGAAACTATCAGTTCAGGGTTAAATTTTGAAAATACAGTGACGATAATTCACCAAATGTTTTACAAATTTATTGCATTTTTTGGAGGTTACATCATTATCATTTTCATTGCTTTTGGTATCTTTGGTAATCTTTTAAGCGTAATCATTTTTAGCCGTCACCGAAACCACGATAGTGCCAGTGCTGTCTACCTGGGGTGTCTGGCCGTGTCAGATCTTGGCAACCTCATCGTCGGACTTGGATTTTGGGAGCAGACAAGTTTGTATTATATGTCATTTGGCAAAGTGGTATCTGTTCGTGGATGGAACAACATTGGTTGCATGGTACACACATATGTGTGGTTCAACTGTCAATTCATGTCAGCATGGATCATCATTGCTTTTTCTGTGGAGAGAGCAATTGCAGTGGTGATGCCCCTCAAAGCTCAAAGTATCTTGATCAACTCAAGGAGGAAGTTTATAATTCTCAGCCTGCTGATATTTTCCGTATTAATCTGGTTATACACGATGTTTGACTTTATCAAGATAGTTGGCCCACATCCACCAGGCCACGCCCATCGTTCGGTCTGTTTCTATGAAATGTCGAGAAAACCACAATGGTTTGTCTCCATGTTCAGTGCTCAACTGTTCATTCTGTGTCAAGTAATACCATCACTGACAATAACAATCCTAAATATCATCATCATTATCAGCATAAAAACAAAAGATAAGATTGGGCCCGATTCAAACAACCAGTTAAAGTACCGCTCTAAGAAGGAGATGCGATGCCTGGTCAACCTCCTGACAGTTTCAACTTTCTATGTTGTCTCAATGTCTCCTTTTGTCGCAATGTGGTGTTTCCAGATCTACGAAACACTTTTTAGACAATGGGCTGGCTGGAGTTTATCTTCATTAGACTTTCTGACTGAGTTAGCAGAGTTCACAATAGAAATCACATCCATCAACTATAGTGTTAACTTCATTATCTACACAGTCTCCTTAGACTTCTATCAAGCTGAAGTTAAAATTATATTGAAATGTGGAAGACAAAAGAATGGGAAGAAAGATCATTCTTAAATTGTTATTCACCGATCACAATTTGTTGGAAGAAAGCCTTTTGTTGGCTACCAGTGTAGATTGTATTGCGGTTCAAACTACGATCTACTGTACCGGTAGATGACAGTGAGGCAATGAGCTCTTGACAGCCTTTGCACAGAGTAAGAGTCTTGGATTTTCTGCTCTTACTTCCAAGGTATTAGCTGGTGCAATACTGTAAGGAGAACTTCATTTTCAACAGACTGCCAGCTGTTGAGCTCCTCCAACAGGCAGGTATCATTGAAACTTCCAAGAGTCCTCTCAATACCCACGTATTAAATAAGGCATTTTGATGCCAGCACTACCGCCATTGTGACCAACAGGGTAGGTGGCAATGCTGATCATCAAAGAGAACCTTGTTTAATTAGTCTACAGGAGACAGTTCAACATGTAAACACTCGATTTCAACGGTTGAAGGGAAAGAACTCCAACATGGCAACTGCTTGCCATTTTGGATAGTCAACCCAAGGAACGTTCTTCAAGTCAACAAAATTACCGGTAATGTAAGAAAACTGACAGGGACAGTTGGAAACAATTCCCAATAAGCTGTGCTGAAAAGGAAGAAGACAAACATGGCCTACCACAGCATCACCTTACACAAAACATCATTATTCTTTCATCTCACGGGATGCCATATTATTATTCCTCCTGACAATAATCGGCATGTTATCAGATCACACAATAGTCTTTATGAGCACTGTAATCACTTCCATAATTATCTGTGTCGAAAATGGAGAAAAAAACACGACTATCCTCATATCCTTGTAGCACAGCAATTATATAATCCGACGACATGGCAAGTTTCATTTTTCCTTTGTTAGAGGATGTCAAGCCATCACCTGGTTCTGGCAGCCTCATGAACTGAAAATAGTTTTTCCGTGCCCAAAACAATCAGTTTTTCCTTTCTGGAGTTCACTTGTGCCACTTTCTTTCAACCAAGCATCTCCAAAAATTGCTAAGAAGCAGAGACTCATGCAGAACCCAGCTTGGAGAACTACACTTCACTCTGTTTAATGGTCACAGCGAGGGTTTAGACAATGAGATTTCTCAATATGGGGCTGATCAGAGGAGGATACGACTTTCATGCAGGCCTTATGTTGGTGCAGCTCAACTTTACTCCTCAATCATGGATCAACGAAGTCTAGTCAGAAATATACCGTATTTTCCTGACTATAGGGCGCACCTGACTATAAGGCGCACCCCCAATTTCACCCAAAATCTCTGATGAAATCCATACATAAGGCGCACCTCCCTATAAGGCGCAGTCCTGTCAGTGCATATTATACACATACAATGCATGGCTGCTCAGTGTGCATTGACCCAACAACAGCCAAGACAATTACAGGGTCTGATTGTCTTGTTTGAACCCACTGACATCTGCAATTCTGCTGTTGGTACTGATGGATCTGGTTGTATGATTTCTTAGCTTGTTGTGACAAATTAGGCCTAACTGAAACTTCATCAGTTCACAGTTCACTGCATCATCTGTCAACCAGCACTGTGACAATGACTTTGGCTTGCATGCATCCATGCATGCTTGAATGCTTGGGTTCGTCAGTGTCTTGACACTTCTGATCAAATTGTCAGACTGGATCCGCAGATAAGGCGCACCACCCTATAAGGCGCACCCCCAATTTTAGACCCTTCTTCAAGGAAAAAGGCTGCGCCTTATAGTCCGAAAAATACGGTACATTCAAAGGCAGGGTGATAGGACAGAATCATCTTGACATGGCAGGTGATATCAAAGGTAAGTTGACTGGGGCCTACCAGAGCACAGAAAGACTCAAAACCATCAGTTCAGAGTCGGATTATGAAAATATAAGATTTCACCAAATGTTTTACGCATTTCTAGCAGTTTTTGGCGGGCACATCATTTTCTTCTTTATTGCTTTTGGTATTTTTGGTAACATTTTAAGCATTATTATTTTTACCCGACAACGAAAACGTGACACTGCCAGTGCTGTCTACCTGGGGTGTCTGGCTGTGTCAGATCTTGGAAACCTCATCATCGGACTTGGATTTTGGGAGCAGACAAGCCTGTATTATATGTCATTTGGAAAAGTGGTTTCTGTTCGTGGATGGAATGACATTGGTTGCAAGATCCATACATATGTGTGGTTCAACTGTCAATTCATGTCAGCATGGATCATCATCGCATTTTCTGTGGAGAGAGCAATTGCAGTGGTGATGCCCCTCAAAGCTCAAAGTATCTTGTTCAACTCAAGAAGGAAGTTTATAATTCTCAGCCTGCTGATATTTTCCCTCTTAAACTGGTTATACACGATGTTTGACTTCATCGAGATAGTTGGCCCACATCCACCAGGCCACGCCCATCGTTCAGCCTGTTTTTATGATATGTCAAGAAAACCGCAATGGTTCATCTTCATGTTCAGTGCTCAACAGCTTATTCTGTGTCAAGTCTTACCAACTGTAATGATCACAGTCCTCAACATCATCATCATAATCAGCATAAAAACAAAAGATAAGATTGGACCTGATTCAAACAACCAGTTAAAATACCGGTCTAAGAAGGAGATGCGATGCCTGGTCAACCTCCTGACAGTTTCGACTTTCTATGTTGTCTCAATGTCTCCTTTTGTCTCACTGTGGTGTTTCCAAGTGTATGAAACACTTTTGCGACAATGGGCTGGCTGGAGTTTATCCTCACTGCATTTTCTAACTGAGTTAGCAGAGTATGCTATACAAATCACATGCATTAATTACAGCGTTAACTTTATTATCTATACAATTTCCTTAGACTTCTATCAAGCGGAAGTTAAAAAGATGCTCAAATGTGGAAGACTAATGAACAGGAAGAAAGATCATTCTGTAATGTAGTTTTCATTTGTTGGCTATCCACGTAGATTGTATTGAGGTTCTCGGAAGATGAGAATGACATGATAACATCCACAAATCTAGTGATGATACTGCAAGGCATCAGATTACTTTACTGAACTCTTGCAAGAGAATGCACAAAGCAAGAGCCTTAGATTTTGAGAACCTCTTGCTCTTACTTCCAAAGTATTGCAAGTGCAGTCTGTTAAAGCCTTAGCACACGCTGCGACAAGTGGAGATTTTTGTAACTCAAACCAGAAATCTTCACATATCCTAGTATTTGCTAGGGATTGGACAGAGAAATTTTCACAAGACGTGTGGGATAAAGAGACAAGTGGAAAGTGTTGCCGCAGGCTGTTTCCAAAAATCAAGCTTGTTTGATATTTTCACATCTTCATTTGTCTCAGAGCATGTGCTGGGTTTTGCAACGTAGAAGTCAAGTGAGTTTCTTCGACTGACAATCAGCATTGGCTCTTGTGGCATGACTTCAAAATGGCAGCCTATATACCCAGTCAGATACCGGTTCTGGCACTGGTAGAGTCGCATGAAAATGGCTACCACAAGCCTAACATTTTGTCGTCAGTTGAATGCCGCCATCATTTCTCTTGCTGTTGGATCAGTTGCATCAGGAAAGATGACAGCACTCATCGCAAAAGTAATTGCAATGGTAATGGATTTGGGTTAAAATATTCCCTGCAAAAAAATGATTGTAAGGCAAGGATCAGTATTGCAATTTGTGTTCAGAAGATCCAACAAAACAGATAAGCACCGACGAGAAAATAGTTTACAGACCAACATACCAACGGACGCCCGAAAAAAGACCAAAACTAGGGTGCCTCCACACAGCATAAAGCCTCATTAGCTTTTTGGCCAAGCAGGTTGAAAATTGCAGTGCAGAAAGGATGTAGACATGGCCTACCACAGCATTACCCGATACTAGACACTCCATATACATCAACTACATCTTCAAGTTTCACAGGACACAACCACATCCTTCTTTCAAACAAACGTGTTATATGATGACATAATTGTCTTCTACGAGCAATGTAATCACATAATTATCTTTGACGAGGCCAGGCGAAAAACCAGATCACCTCCATTATCATAGCAGTATAATCAGACTGCGCAATGTTCATCTGTGTTTTTGTCACACCAATGACTATCAAGCTTGTTCTGAACTACATCATGTTCAAAATGACTGATTCTTGGAGTTGGAGTTGATTCGCGGCGCTTTTGTTCAACCAAGCATATCCCTATGCTAGCCCTATCTACCGGTATATCAATGTAGCTCAACCTCACTCCATCAAGGATCAAGGAAGCCTGGTCAAAAATATCCATTCAAAGGCAGAGTAATAGGACAGAATCATCTCGACATGACAGGTGATATCAAAAGTAAGTTGACTGAGGACTTCCACAGCAAAGGGACAACCCATGAATCTCAAACTATCAGTCCGGAGACAACTTATCATAAGTATGAAAATATACCACTTCACCAAATGTTTTACAAATTTATAGCAGTTTTTGGTGGCTATGTCATAATATTTTTCATTATTATCGGTATCTTTGGTAACATTTTAAGCATAGTTATTTTCATCCGCCAACGAAAACGTGACAGTGCCAGTGCTGTCTACCTGGGGTGTCTGGCTGTGTCAGATCTTGGCAACCTCATCGTCGGACTTGGATTTTGGGAGCAGACAAGTCTGTATTACATGTCATTTGGCAAAGTGGTATCCATCCGTGGATGGAATGACATTGGTTGCAAGATCCACACATACATTTGGTTTAACTGTCAATTCATGTCAGCATGGATCATTATATTTTTTTCTGTCGAGAGAGCAATTGCAGTGGTAATGCCCCTCAAAGCTCAAAGTATCTTGATCAATTCAAGAAGGAAGTTCATAATTCTTAGCCTGCTGATATTTTCCCTATTAATCTGGTCATATTTATTTGACTTCATCAAGATTGTTGGCCCACATCCACCAGGCGACGCCCATCGTTCAGCCTGTTACCATGACTTGTCAAAAAAGCCACAATGGTTCATCATAATGTTCCAGAGTCAGATCAGTCTGCTCTGTCAAGTCATACCGACTGTAACAATCACAGTCCTCAACATCATCATCATAATCAGCATAAAAACAAAAGATAAGATTGGACCCGATTCAAACAACCAGTTAAAGTTCCGCTCTAAGAAGGAGATGCGATGCCTGGTCAACCTCCTGACAGTTTCAACTTTCTATGTTGTCTCAATGTCTCCTTTTGTCGCAATGTGGTGCTTCCTAATCTACGAATCACTTTTTCGCCAATGGACCGGATGGAGTTTTTCATCTTTGCACTTTCTAACTGAGTTAGCTGAGTTCACAACAGAAATCACATCCATCAACTATAGTGTTAATTTCATTATCTATACAATCTCCTTAGACTTCTATCAGGCTGAAGTTAAAAAGATATTTAGATGTGGAAGACAATCGAATCTGAAGAAAAATCAACCCGAGATGGTTTCCAGTCAATGAATGATACTGATCATAGTTTGACAGAGCAGAAAGTCTCAAACTGGCAACATGTGAAATGGCATTAAAATCTAAACTCATCTCACAGAACAACTCATCAACAAGTCATTAGTTGATGAGTTCTGTGTAACGAGTTTGGGTTGATCCAGAGATGGCTGTTCTCTGGACTAGGTCACCTTCCTGAGCTCTTGCCAGTACCCAGCCAGTACCAAAGATGTGAGAATCTCCTAGGTATTGGCTGACGGTATATGGTAGCAGAAAGTCAGGTACTTCTAAGCTATGGAATGCCCTGAAAACTTCCCATTTCCAGGCATCAAACTAACTAATCCATCGTACATCAAAAAGTCATTCGCTGCACAGATTCGCAAAATATGACATGCACACCATTGTGAAGCTAAAAACTTTGATTTTCAGACTGGATCATATGCGGACAGTTTCAGTTGTCATGGATACCAAAATACAAGATGGCTGCCAAAATGAAGAATAGCATGATACATCCCATACACATCTTGTACATCATGCACGACACTAGAGTTATCATCAGACTCAGGTTCAGAGTCATCGTCCGAATTAAATTTGTCATTATCACCTTCAA
Source organism: Notospermus geniculatus (assembly GCA_002633025.1). Taxonomy (NCBI): domain Eukaryota; kingdom Metazoa; phylum Nemertea; class Pilidiophora; order Heteronemertea; family Lineidae; genus Notospermus; species Notospermus geniculatus. The sequence continues at coordinate 38,016 of NMRB01002349.1, forward strand.
AAAGTAGGGGCATACATGTACAACTTCATTGCATAGTCAGATTTTTGGCACAGAAATATCTCAGAATGATCTAACGAGCAAGTCCTGCAGCGACAACCATGAGAGAACTCGATGAGAAGTTCCATGAACTCATGAATTACTATTTACAGCATCATCGATATACTATGGTATTTCAATTGGTACCCAAATACCACCGCCGTTCAAGGGTTAAAGCCCCACTGTATTCAATGTGAAAAACGCAAATCATCGCCGCGATTCTCGCACGACGTCAGCGTAGTGTAAAATGTACTACGCTCTGTCAGAATACATTAGAGCTCTACCTGCAGTTTTTTCCAATGCGTGCTGAAAACTAGGCCTTGATTCTGTGAAGTGCGTATCAGGCAAGCATTTTGGGGACCTTCACGAGGCTATGGGACCTGTATGTGCACTCTCCTAACGTTTTGAAAATATCATAAAATTCAATACTGTGGGGCTTTAACACAAATGAATCACACCTGTGTCACCATGTGGCATCGACGAAAGGAGAGTAATCTCACCTGGAATGGTGTATTCCTCATACGGAGATGAAGCAACCTTGAGTTTAATATCAATCACTCTGATACAGCCATCAGCAGCAGAGAAGACTGGTTTGTCGGATGCTGCCCAATCCGCATCGTGGATACGAGCGACCTCTTTTGGACTTTTGATAGAACTCACTAATTCAAGCTGGAATTAAACAATAAAGTCGTTGACAAAATTTTCATAGATTTCCGTTGCTTTGTATTCTGAGAATCATCGATGACATCTTCAATACCAAATTTTCTTTGATCTTATCCCACTAAACCTGGAACTATTGAGGAAAGTCATGATTTCATTGAAATCTGGACAGTCATTACTTACATCTTTAGCATCCCATATACAAATGCCATCATTGTACAGGACAAGAAGTTTCTGGTTGCCTCTGCCTGGAGCAAATTTCACCTTTCTGATCCACCCACGGTGAGTTGGAACAGCACTGCAATGTCAGAAATCAACTGAATGGAAAGAACGTTCAACTGAAACCTATCATGTCTTGTAAAAGCATTAACGTTTCCTTCCATCTACGGTGGACGACGATGGGGATCATGGCATTACATTGCAGCCGCCATACTCATTGGCAGACCACTATTGCAGCCACGCTCATTTGTGGACCGCTACGTCATAATGTTGACCTCCTGTGACGTAGCGCTCGCACGTGTGCATGCCATCTTGTAGCCTTTGAGAATCACGACAACATGAATTGAAGGTACCCGGTACTACAGGAGGGTACAGGCAATAAAGAGGTCATTCACAGCATTTAGCAAGATATACTGCCAATACAAACAGACATACCGTGATACCCGTGACTTGAGATCCCATATGTTCAAATTACCATCGACATCCCCTAAAACCATGAGCTCTCCCTTCCATGCGATGCAGGTAATACTACCCATACCTCCCTGTGGGCAAAAATTAGGGGAAATTAATTAGTGATAATCGCTGAATGCTCCGAGGCAAGGATTTGGCAGGTTTCAGATGACAAATGCATGGATTTCTATTGCATGAAAAAGGTACAACAGCCAACACAACATTGTACACTGACAGTCACAGAAATGCCCCAGCAGAACACATTCAGGGTCGCGGTACATTTGTGAAATCGCCTAAACCAGTGTTTACTGGCTGTGTGTCCGATTCAAGATGGATGCCAGTCAGCAGCTACTGTAAGGAGGGATTCTAAACGCAATTACTCTAACCAACGGTAACTGCATACAACTATGAGAGGGACTCGGCATACTTTGGCAAAACTACCACATGAGCAAATTTCTTGTATGGTAGGCCTCAGAAATTCATCCTTTGCCAGTCATTTTTTGTTGTAACATCACAGCTATCGAAATTGCTTAATGTCACCCAGTTCAGTTCAAACGGTCATACTCAGACACATCACCTCACGTTTCTCTTGCTTTTGTTGTTTTTACTGTCTATGAGGAACCATTTTCCTCGACAAATAGACCATTCATTCAAGGTTAATGCAGCCATATAGTTATTTATTTCATAATACTCACATCTGGAGGAACTTTGGAGCCATCTTTGATCATATTCCCCTCCACTATGAAGTGATACAGAAGTCCATCAGAATCCGTGAAGACAAAGTGTTCCCTTGCCGACACTCCACTCCCTGTAGGCTTGATGTCGCTCCTGGGGTAGAAGAGATAATCCTATGATAGCAAATCACTACCGGTACTGCCTCAAGAGCGGTTGAGCAGACACACAACTTTTCCATGCACAAGGAGTTTAGAATGAAGGTCACCAATTTAGAAAGAAATCTCACTGAAGATGTAGCCAGCTCATAGCTGATACTCCCTGAATACACTGAATGGATTCTGAGATGGTCCCTTACCTTCCAATAGGATCCAAACTCCCAGTTGAAGCAGATGCTGACAAGTCTTGTATACTAGTGCTGGTACCCAGAGTTTGTTCTTGGTTCATCATCTTCTTGCGTAGGGATTTGAGATTATGTGCTGGGGACCATTCCTGAAGAATATAAAGAGTTTGATCAGAAAGGACAGAATTAATCCACTTATTAACCATTGCTCTCTGTGCAGAGGGTCCAAGGTATGGGCATATATTTAGAAAACCTTCCTCTTCACCTTCTGTTCTGGCAGATACAATCGTAGTTACTTCAACCTGCAACAAACTTTCTGCTGAAGAAGCGATTAACACTTTAAGTGGACTTACGACGAGTTTGAATAAATATCAAGAAAATTTCAGCATTCGTTCAGCAGGTTATCATTACAATCTCGAGAAATGGAAATCACGGCAACAGCACCTACCAATGCTGTGATATGGGGAAAGTTCTTGGGCATTTCTCTCAGAAGCTGGCCAGAGTGCAGATCCCAAAGTTCAAACGGTTTATCTTTGAACACAATCACAAAATACTGCCTGAAATAACAAGAAATCATTTGGATATTTACAGAAATACACATGATACTCATTATTTTAGAAGTATTGATCGTCCTTTAAAAGAATTAGGCAAGTTGAAATATCAAGGCTGTGGTCACTTCACCTCTAGACTGCACTTCAGATCTAAGTCTGAAGCCGATATGAATGCTTGATGCCTCAAGATGGAATTAGGCTGACATCTCTGATGACTTACTTCAAGTGCGAGATCTTGATCATCTCAATGGGTGACTCTTCATCACGATTTGTACGAAACTGGGTTATTTTACCTGAAACAGAAAAATCAGCTTGCACATATCCTGTCTTGATGGCACAACTTCAAATTTCTCAATCACTCACATTATCAAAAAACATACCTGTGTGCATGTCAACTTGCACAAGTTCATTCTTCACAAGACCACTTGACCCAGCGCTTGGGAATGCGTAAGACAGGAAGCTATTCAGGCTGACCCACTCGATACCCCTGCAAAGAGAGAATGATTTCCTAGAGCTTGAAGGCCTACAGGAGCTAGGTATACATACAGTGACAGTCACCTGTAGGCCTTTGGATGAAGGGGAAAGGCAGGAGAGATATGTCTGCAAGAACTTGCTGTTGCCTAACGCAAACAGCAGAAAGACTGAGCAGTCAAAGGTGAACGACAGCAAGCAGAGATGACATGACAACAAACCTGACTTGACATGTGTGGATGCTGTACTCTCGCCAGAGCTGGCCACTGGAAAGGTTGTACACTTGGATTATGCCACTTGTGGTACCTGAAACACGGACATTGAGTCATGATGAACGGGAGCTTGGTTCGAATTTGAAACTGAAATTTCAATCCATGACGTACAGCGGCCAAGACTCACCGATGGCTAACAATGGCTGGTAGACATTCCAATTCTTTGTGGTAAGAGGAGGGCACATCCGAAGGACATGAGGCGGAGCAGCCACACCGTTCAACAATCCAGTAAGTACAAACTTCAAGAAGATGCCATGCTTGGGTGGATTGGGCTGTCCCTCCAAAACGATTGTCTCAGACTGGCCAAAGAGATCACAGAGTGCTGACTTGGGGAATGGCTTGTTGCAAGCGGCTTGGAGTGTTGTTGATGTCCCGGGGAAAGCAAACTGTTGGATGCTGTAGCCAGGGGTGTAGAGGGGAGAAAGGGCTGGCATGGTCGAGGAGAGGAACTGCTGGCCACCCTACCAAAAGCAAGTGTTAATGCTCTAATAACGGGTAACTCTACAAGTTATTTAAAGGTTATGATGGCACCTCATCTTCCACCTCAGGTTCAACCAGTTCTCAACTTCAAGAATGATTTCACAAACCATCCTGCATTGAACCCCTTGCAGCTACTATATGGCACGGCTTAACCCGCCGGCCATGGAGGATTTCCTTTATGGCCTAGTGGTTAGCGCACTGGGTTAAAGCGATAAACCAGAGATAAAGGCCAGTGCTGCAAGATAGATTGTATGCCTATTCTATTAGATAAAAGGGACATTAAAGTCCTTAATTTTTTTCCTCAGAAAACAGGACTCAGTGAGTGAGGATTTTTTACACCACAACTACATGGATAGTAAAAGCATCTGAACTATCTACATAAGGCCCTAGGCTAGGAAAAAATGTGACACCCAGGAATATGTGGAAACTTATAATGAATACAAAATATAAATACAATACATGTTATTACAGAAGACAGAGACACATTAACTTGCAAGAGATAAGGTGCATATTTTTCAGCACCCAAATTGCATTTCAAGGCAAATCCATGACTTTGTGAAAGTTTGCAACTTACTGAATTCACATCTACTGTTTTCAGATCCCAGAAGAGGACCTTGCTGTCGCTCATCACGAGAGCCACCGTCTTTTCGCTGATGGGGCAGCAGGCGATATCGAACACACGATTACTCTTTGTCACTCTGAGGGGATCTGACTGAGCTCGAAGGTCGTACACCACGTCCAGCGGGGGATGGTTAAGTTCATCTGGAAAGAGAATTGATCAGAAATGAAATACATGAGCCAGTGTGAGCAGTTGTCCTAAGATTTATGTGCATCTCTCAAAAAGAAGCTCAAATTGGACATTCCAGGCAACAAAACAACTTGTTTATCTCTCACCTGGGGCAGAAGCTCCATCTGGTGATTGACTTGTAGGCCCTCTGCGGCGAATTCTTACTGAAATACCGCCATTCTCATGTAGTGCCATTATAACATCTCTCTGTCGGCATGGCAACACCTGAATAATCGCAAAGGAGAACCTTTTGATCACCAGAAATATCAGATACCGGTAATATTGATATGCCAGTCTCCGACGCCTCCATAGCATATCTCTTAGTGTATTCCATAATTCACTTTGTACTAAAAACTACTACCACTTCACGCACTGAATCGTTCTTATTTGGCTGCACATCTATCCGTTGTGAATGTTCAACCAACTTACCCTGCTGAATGGTGAACCCGTTCTGTCTAGGGAGATGATGCCGACTGTCTGGTTTATTTCAAGATCAAGGATGAGTACCTCACGCGAATACACCAACAGGATATGATGCCGACACGACTTCAGGAAACAGAGCTGAATGCATTCATTCAGGGCAATGGAATCTTCATCCTGGGACCTGACGAGATCAAAGAAAGTAGTCAGAAAAATATTCATCCAACAGATATTACTCAGGCAAGCAATAATTAAACAACGTCGATAAAATTTTTCGGTTCTATGGATTAGACCTCTTCTCATAGTATATTCCATCAAAGCTTCACAGAAGCACATTACATAAGAACCAATCGTTAATCACTATCACCTCTGTTTTCCCTGTTCTCCCACAAGCATCCTGGTCATCCTCTTCAGTGTATTCTTAGATTTCTTATCATGACCGCCTCCAGAGGCTCCGGCCCCATGGTTACCGTTACCAGGGCTAGAAATGTAGAACTTTTTTCCTGGACTTGATGGCATTTTAGAGGCAGTGAAATCATCAACGAACACAATGCAGTCTGAACCAAGAACTGGAATGGAGATGGAGAAGATCTTGCAAAGAAAACTGTAGTGCTGGGTTTATACCATCTTCCCCATTAGCAAAATACTACTACGTTTTACATTTGCACACCTCAGTACAACTGTCAAGTGCCCAGACTGGCCAGATTTTAACTACCAATTCAAATACTGCCAATTTTGGAGATTTGTACTGAGGCAGGGTTGGAGCTACCATTACTTTTTTTAGCCAAAGTAAAGAAAATCCCTATTGTTCACACTACTGAACAATAGGCTTTTCTTTACTTTGGCTAAAAGAAGACAATGGTAGCTCCAACCCTGCAGTGAGGGGTGTTTGATTAGACTAGAGCATGAACTTGCTTGAAATGAACTTACACGCCACATGAGAAGGGTCAAAAGGATCAAATGAGAAGGAGAGGAGAGTATCCATATAGGGCTTCTTCCACAGTTTGGTCCCTGTGTCGGCATTCCATAAAACTAGGGTAGCAGGTGGATGAAGAGCAGCTAGCAAGTCATGAGACGCATCCTGTGTACTCAACCATTCAAGGTCTGGAACGTATGAATGAGAAGTTATGTGAGTGTTGTGGAACACATAATTCATTCAATCCTCAGTTGAATAAGGTTTAGTCTTAACAGCGGTGGTGACAACAATCAATTTCTACTGGTCTCAATCAATGCACTCCACATTTTTCTTCCTCTGACCTCACAAATTTTCCAAAGCCTGATCATGATCCGCAACAAGCAGAACAATGCAGTTTTTTACCTGATACTGGTTTCTGTCCCTCAGAGAACTCAGTTTTAACAGCAGCTTGGGCAACATCCCAAACAACAATTTTTCCACCAGCATCTGCTGAAGCTAATCTAAGGGTGTACGGGCTCATCAAGTCATGGTGATAGTTCTCTCTGGCCCACTTCACCTGTAATAAAATATTAAAATAACATGGTATTCCTGAATTTTAGTAGATCAGTTTCTAACATAGAATGATAGTTCAATCATATCAGGGCTTATTTTGCTATTGTTTCTACATGACTGAAAGTCATTCACAAGAACATATGACAACGTATAGAAATTTTTTATTTATACCTTGGAGGAATTATACTGAGTATAATTCCTCCAAGTTTATACACATTTGCTTTGCACTTCATCACTCTCAAACAGGTGATTACAAGTAATTGCACAGCTGGGTAAACAGTAATTCAACACATCAATGTTTTAAAGCACATTCACACATACCCTGACGACAGGAAACCTGTGTCTCTCGAGATTTTGTATTACTTGAACTGTTTTAGTATCTACAACGGTAACAAGATTTTGACATCCATAGGCCAACATGCTCTGCCATCCCCTGAAAATATGAAAGCAGAATTTTTATGTAGGCCTAGGTTAGGTTGTCATCCTGAATTGTAAAATACCTACCGGTAGGCCCTAAACAGAAAAGGGGCAAATAGTGAAAAATAGCCTCACTAAATCCTGTTAGCCTAATACACGCTATTGCATACATTGTTGTCATTGACTGACATGACAATTGGTCGGTCTGCTGGAATTATTGGGTGGATGGGATATCGGTAGGCCTAACGTGACAACAGCGGTTCTGGACGTCAAGATGAGTCTCTGATGTTGACATCATCATGACATGGCGCTTGCAATGAAATGTTCATCATGGTCTGGAGGGCTCAGGGCAGGCCCAGGGCCAGTGCAGTGCCAGCAGAGTGCATGCCAGATTAGGCCTGCCGCAGTGTAGGGCCTAGGGCCTAGTGCTGAGCATGATAGAAGTGCGACACTGCAGTGCCACTGAAGTGAAGTGAAGGAGTCAGACACTGAGACAGCACAGCAGTGACAGCACTGCCACTTGACTTCTGGTGTGTTCTCCATTTGCTCTTACCAGTCACAAGCATCTTTATTCTGCGCGTGCAAGATGCCAGTTAGGGTCTTAGGGGAAAGTTTCATTTTGGTTTCTATGAACTTTATGTTTTATGACAAAATCGTGGATTGTAGCGCATGATAAACGCAGAACAGGTCTTCTTTTGGTTTGGTGATGTGACATGAAAATCTGGCACAAAATCGGCTGGCGATAGGTGGCAGCAGCAGACGGTGATTGCCGAATTCAGTCTCCAACCCACGGACGGACTCTCCAACCGCACCGGCGCATGCGTTCATCTTACACCAAGAAATGTCGCCACCAGGCGATAGGTGGCAGCAGCTGACGGTGCCGTCCAACCTCCACGCGAAGGATTCGACCGTGCTTGGAGGATGGTGCCGTCAGCTGCTGCCATCTACCGTTGCGCTTCGACGTTATCAGCTGGGCGTAGATAAAAGAGAGGACGATGTAGAAGCGGGCGACCGATTCTCCAAAATGCACAATGTACAGAAACACAAACGTCTTCAAATATCTTAGTTGGTTATACGATTTCTTCATTATGGTTACACTGCTCAAATATAGCCTATGTAGGAAATTTCCAACTGTTTTTCACTTCTTCGTTCCAACTATTCCCAATCGAAAATGCGGAATGTTGTTGAATTGAGCATGACACTGACCAGCTGACAGGCCTGCACGTGTGTTTGTTTACCAATTTTGTCACCTTTTTTCTCGCACTTACAAGCAAATTATTGATACAGCCTCGTGTTTAATTAATAATCAAGAACACATGGAAGTGTGTGCTGATTCGGTGGCCTCTGCTGTTAACGCTGAGGCTGGTGGTGAGTGTGTATTTATTGACATAAATTTCATTCCAGTTTGACTTTCCACACACACAGGCCAGGCCCCCCCCAAGCCACAGCACATCAGATGAGAGACTGAGAGTGGACACGCCCATATTTTCATTGACATGTCTTCCTGCTATAACAGGATGCAGGAAGTGTCAGTGTGGTTGGTCGTGCCAACCGCAACATGATAGCTACCAAGATCTCATTCTATCTCAAATGAGTGAAAAGAAGGAAATGTGGACTGGAGAACAATGGACGGAGCTGAGTGAATGTGGCTGGTAAAAGCCTGTCAAAAAGTACCGGTACACATTTCATGGTTTCCAGGACATAACTTGAACAATGTCCACCATTGCTGACTTCGACATCATGCCGCAAAGCCGGGGGAAATCCAGTCCTGATGCCGTCATAGGCCTAAAGCGTGGGCGTGGCCGGGGAGGGGGCTAAATGTTGTGGAAACATGAATAGAATAGAATTACCGGTAGTTATTTTCAACATTGTCGTCTTCCCTTCAGGTGCTATTCGCATTGAGCTGTGCAGCAGTTTAGCTGAAGGAGGAATCACACCATCCATTGGTAAGGTCATGAACCTTTCCCAGAGTTGCCTTACACTTATAAAGTTCTCATCAACTGATATTTTGACATGCTTGGTTCTAAATCACCTTCTCATTCTAGGTCTGTTCCAAGTGGTAAAACAGGCTGTGAAGATTCCTGTCTTTGTGATGATTCGGCCGAGGGGTGGAGATTTCTTATACTCTGAGGAAGAGTATGAGGTGATGCGGATGGATCTCATAGCATTAAAAGACCAGGGAGCAGATGGCTTTGTTTTTGGTATCTTAGGAAGGTGAGATTTCTGCTCTGTGTGTAGGACTTTCCATAGGGACAAGGGTAGGCGTACGCTCAGCTGGATTATTTGCAACAGGGGTCAAACTGAACATAGCCTACTAATACTAGGCTTTTGACAGAAGTTGGGGAACCTGTGGCAAAGACATGCACATGCTGATCCAGCAAAGAGTTCCACATCCGGCTTTTCAAATTGTTTTGGGGGAATTGTGCTCATTTCAAACAGCAGCAGATGGTGAACCTTACAGCAGTTAAAACTATTGATGACAGTTCCCAATGATACTACATTGTAAATGCTATTTACCTCTTCAGAGATGGAAATGTTGACAGGACTAGATGTAGAGAACTTCTGAGTAAGTGTTGTCTTTGTACTGGTTAAATGATTTAAGACTTTAAGACATGACTGATTCCTTTGTGGAATAATAACTTGGTACAAGATTTAACTTCTGGAAGAAATCATCCTACCCATGCCCCACATATGGCAAACCATCAAAAAAGATGGTGCTTTTGTGAATATTTGCTAATGTTGATTTTTAACAGGAATCAATGGTCATGTTGCATTCCAGGTTATGCTAGACCTCAACCAGTCACATTCCACCGAGGTAAGCTTCAATGATTATGATAACAGTCATTTGGTATGGAAGAAGTGCTGAGTTATTTCAAATTATAACTTCATGTTGATTGAAAGGTGCTTACTACTGACATTAGCTACTAAGCAAGTTTGAAATCCAGTTTGAGTCATGTTGGAAAAAGAAGATGTCCAGTCACTCACCATGGGCCTTGACTTCAAGACTTTGACTTCAGCATTCAGGCGAGGCAGTCTGAACACTCATGTATTAGCTTCATATCTTTAATTTCAGCCATTGATATGACACCTGATATTTTCCGAGCCCTCGAAGACGTCATCAATATTGGATGTGAGCGAGTGCTAACAAGTGGAGGTGATGTATCTGCTCTTGATGGACTGCCTGTTATTTCAAAAATGGTGGAACTAGCAAAGGGACGGATAAGTATTATGCCAGGTATGTATGCCACACCAACCAACCAATGTAAGGAGAAATTGGAGTAGCTTGGTGCCCATCACTGAAATACCCATCTGCACCAATATCTTCACTCAGGGGGGCTTTGAGTCCTTCAGGGGCATTAAAAGACAAAAAGCCCTAGCAATATATCGAGTGATTGCCTAAGTTAGGCTAAGTGATTTTTCCATTTGGTGTTCTCTGTGTTACAGGAGGTGGCATCACGGAAAGAAACTTGAAGCGAATTATCAAGGGAAGCGGCGTAAGAGAGTTCCACTGCTCAGCACGATCAACACTGCCATCTATGATGATGTATACAAAGGAACATATTCGCATGGGCGCATCATACAGCCCACCTGAATTTAGTACAAAAATCACAGATACTGAGCGTGTACGATCACTCCTTACCATTGTGACAGATGTCTGGCAGGATCACCAGCACATATAGGGACTTAGTGCTGCCTATAGACTTCCTACACCAATCAAACTTGCCTACAAAGTGTGGTCATTATTTGACAATTTTCAGAACTGTCATGTGCCAAGTTGTTCAAATGCTACAAATTATACACGCTATCACCAGTGTCAAAATTTAAGGCAGGTCAGAAGCTGCCGTACATAGATCTCTAGAGGTCCTTGGGTTTTTCATCCAGCTCAGCACTACCAATAGCCTAATTCTGGGCTCATCTGATCTCGAACTGGATTGAAAAAATTCAAGAGTTTGAGTGTACTTCTCTTGGTTATGGAACTGACAACCAGAATACCAGTACTGTACCACCACACCGCCCCCTTCCAGATGATGTTCCTCAAAGTTGCCGAAGTGGGGAGTGTAGAACATGTTGTTTGTTGTCTTTTTTACCTTGCTGCTTGACAATCTTGGCTAATGATGCAATTAAGTATCTCTTGCTTGTTCTGACAACAGATTTGGTTATATGAACAAAAAGTTGTAAGTGCGTTTTAATTTCTATCTGCTGTACAAATGTATTGGAGAGTCCTGTACAAAACTGAATGAAGTAAAAGCATTTACTGGACTATTCATACCACCATTTGCCGCTTACATGTAGCCTACATGTAATAGATTCATTGTGATTCTCAATGGTCTGTGCTGTTTTTGTTGTATAATATGCAAGAAATATTCATCAATGAGGTAAGATTATGTCTGTGAGTTTTTAGTGTGAATATTGCCTGTGTCTGTAGCAGTAGTTATCTTTGGCTTCGATCTGGAGGGATTGCATCATGTCTTGTAGTGAGATTTTATCTTGGAGTCCTAGACTGGTGGTGCATACTAGTACCGGTACATGAAGTTTGTGAGGGAAGAATCTGTTGACACTGTAAACAACCTTCATTGAATCACCAGTATTCCTGATCTCACTGTGCTATATAGAACTGGCTAGTGTCATGCTGATGCATGCAACAGTCTGATTCAGTCAAACATCAATGATGGTCTGTCTGTGGAGCACACCAATTCTACTTTTATACTTATATTGTTGATCCATATTATTCTTTTATATTACCGGTAGGCGTGGTGTTATATATTTGGTGGTGGTCACATTATCATGCAATCCTTGTGTAACACCTGCATGTGAACTGTCAGGCCGGAAAAATCATGTTGTCATTGTGATTGGCAAATTAAAGCAAGAAAAATTACAGAACAAGAGTATTTTTACCACAAACAACGAGACCATTGTATATTTCATGCTGGCATCATTTTCCTACTAAATTGGCCTCAGTTTCCAAGGATATATTGTGGTAGTGTCAGTTTCATCTTTGATGTGTGGTGTGTTATGTCAGTAAAGATTGATGTTGCAGTGCTTGCATGGTGTCAATTTCTGTAAAGCTTACATGTCAGCGAGAAAAAAGATCTCTCTTTGCAACAAATCTTATGGTTTCTTTTTCCTTTATGGGTATACTTGGAGTGGCATTGACAATAGAGATCAAATTTGGAGAAAAGTACAGTTTGTGGACTTGTGCCTGCCCCCTGCCCATGCTGCCTCATCCTCGGACTGGGGATTCTCACGATATGCCCAAATTTATTACACTCAAGACACTTATTTCACCTAACAAGATGTCAGGGGGCCTAGGGCCTAGCTACAGAAAAAAATCTCACTGAAAATGTGTCCGAGGGTTGGGCTGGGCTATTTTTGGCCTCGGCCGGCTCGGGAGTTAGGGAGACCTTTCTAGTTCACACTAACTTATATAGATCGTCGTCGCGGTATTCCACGGGCAAGATGGAATTGGTGCAGCAAGCTGGACAAAATACCAACGAACCGTGTTTACGACGACATGGACGATTTTCATCTCCGTTTTGAGTCATTCGTTTTGTCATGTTTTGCTCAATTTCCCATCGTTTCTGCTTTCTGATCACTGTTTCGTGAATTAGAGACATGGGTGAGGAAACGAGGAAGCGTGCTATAGAGGCGGACCTCGAAAAATATGCCAAGGTTAGCATGAAAACATGCCATCATTCAGTTCAGGGGCAGCAGCACTCCCCAGCAGGGGGCACCACCAGCAATGCAATGCACTACACAAGCCTACATAACAAATAGGCCTAGGCCAATACACGGCGGAGGGGTGGGTGGGTGGGGCTATCTACAGCGGGGCCCATGGATTGGTGAAAACAGGAACGGAGATAGGCCTAGGAGTCAGGCTACATGCAGTGTTTGCTTTTCGCTCCAGTGAACCACCCTGTCCCTGGCCTTATCTCTTCACTCATTTTTTCAGCGGCGGCGTGAGTTGGCAAAGGAGGAGAGCGACTCGGACCCTGATGATTATGTTCCATATGTGCCAGTCAAGGAACGTAAAAAGGGCAAGGTAAATATCATGATGACAATGATGAGGGTGGGCATTGAATTGATACCGTACTGGTTTTTGGAGTCCCTTTACAGATGACTGAGAGTTTATCAGTTTGTCAGTCGTATGCTGTCCATGCTTCTTCATTTTGTTCAAAATTTTCAGGTTCAGCAACTGATACAGACGTTGCCATCCAAGGCTGCCACTCGCCTCCAGATGGAAGAGGAGACCAACAGTAGTGGGTTGGATGAGGCAGAGCCAGAGAATGCAGAGGAGGAAGTCACAGCTGGTCCTTATGCGCAGACAAGTCTCCTTGACCAGCACAGTGAACTCAAGAAAAAGGCTGAAGGTACGTTTCGGTCTAAAAAGTGGCTGCTAATACTCTATCTGTCAGTTGATGATTTTGCCAATATCTCATTGCCACAATAGTCGAAATAATGATTTTCTGACCTTTTTCAGCCAGGAAAGAGACTGCCAGGGAAAAGCAGTTGAAAGAAGAGGAAAAAATCTTAGAAAGTGTGGCAGAAAAAACAGCTCTCATGGGTGTTGCTGAATTGGCAAAGGGCATTCAGTATGAAGATCCCATTAAGACAGGGTACGTGAATCAATTCTAACAGTTTGGACTCCAAGAAAGCCAAAAACTGTGAAGTATCAAACAGAGTGATCAGGCTGTTTCAACTGCCTGAAATTATCGGAAGAGCTGTTCTGTTGAGTATAGATTGGGTGATACTTGCACATTTCGCTATACTGCCTGTTATTTCCTTCAGATGGCGACCTCCAAAGTGCATCCTTGCGATGCCAAAAAGTAGACACACCAAACTAAGAAAGAAGTTACAAATCCTGGTGGAAGGAGATGATCTTCCTCCACCTCTCAAGTCATTCAAGGTAAATAAATTGAGGAGTGCTGGCAGGAGAACTTTTTTATACTTAGGGGACTGCAACGTTCAAAGAGTAACATTTGGTTCAATGTGTACCCAGAGCTGATCACTAGATTGCATGAATTTTCCATCTTTTTAGGACATGAAGTTTCCACGTACAATATTGAATGCTCTGAAGAAGAGAGGAATTATCAAACCTACTCCCATCCAGATTCAGGGATGCCCTGCTGTGTAAGTACACGTATTATTAAAGTATCAACATTGAAATAACTTGAAAGGTTGCGTAGCTTCTAGGTTTCCAAGTTCTCAGTGACTGACACAGACAGGATTCTCAAACAGTTTATGTCTGGAGGTTTCTCAGCCAACCCTACTGAAGCTTACCCTCTTGATGTTTTCTAGGCTCTCTGGGCGTGATATCATCGGAATAGCTTACACAGGCTCTGGAAAAACATTAGTGTTTGTTCTACCAATCATAATGTTTTCATTGGAACAAGAGAAGAAGATGCCGTTCATCCAAAATGAAGGACCGTATGGCCTTATCATTGGGCCGTCACGAGAGTTAGCCAAGCAGACATTTGAAATTATCACGTACATTGTGGAAGCCTTGGCTGCTGATGGTTTCCCTCAGATAAGGACGGCACTGTGTATTGGTGGCACCGCGGTCAAGGAACAAATGGACGTGATCAAGAGGTGAGAGCTGGGAATAGAGGAACCTGTTATCAGGAAATCATGAGGGAAATTCTTTCCTGTGTCAAGAGACAATAAGGCTTTTGTCTTCGAAAGTTTTATTGAGGTACAGTCTACTGTTACATTGCTTGATATACCCACTGTCGGTCAAGGCTGTCGTATTTGATGTTCAAAATCAATTTCATTTTGAAATCTGCATGATTCTAGGGGTGTTCACATCATGGTAGCTACCCCGGGACGGTTAATGGACATGTTGGCGAAGAAGATGGTCAATCTTGATGTTTGTCGGTATCTCGTGCTGGACGAAGCTGACCGAATGATTGACATGGGATTTGAAGAAGATGTTAGGACAATATTTTCATATTTCAAGGTGGGTCCAGGACTGATACTTAGGCGAGTGGTTGTCACGTCCGCCTAGCAAGCGGCCATTCCTGGGTTCAAACCCCGGGCCATATTGGATCATCCCTGGCTCTTCAGTCTGTCGGATGAGAGACAGTATACCTTGTACCTTGTGCCTTTGCAAGGGCAAGTAAAAGATCCCATCCAAGTGAGGAACAAGAGTAGCTTGAGATGGCCTCCTCCATACTTATCAGGGCCAATAATGCTATGGCTTCAGCCCTGATGAAAAATCTAATACAATGGTGAATCATTGCAGGGTCAGCGACAAACATTATTGTTCTCTGCAACTATGCCAAAGAAGATTCAGAATTTTGCTCGCAGTGCTCTGGTGAAACCTGTCACAATCAATGTCGGCCGTGCTGGTGCTGCGAGCACCAATGTCACCCAGGAGGTGGAGTATGTGAAACAGGAAGCCAAGGTTGTCCACATCTTGGAATGCTTGCAGAAAACGAGTCCACCGGTGAGTATCTGGACTTGTATGTGAGCCTTTGCTGGGCAGAGTGGTGCTGAGAGCCGTTCAAGAGTCAATCAGATGCCTTCTTTTCTATGTCTGTTTGTCTTTTGTGTTTACCGGTAGTTATATCTTGTATCATTATTCAACAGGTATTGGTATTCGCAGAGAAGAAGCAGGACGTAGATGCTATACATGAATACTTGCTACTCAAAGGTGTTGAAGCTGTAGCTATACATGGTGGCAAAGGTATGCTTATCAATACTAGTTCCTCAGACACTAACATGACTAATGCTTTACTGAATTTGGCTACCCGCAGTTATATCAATCTGTATCACGTGTATTTTCAGACCAAGAGGACAGATCGAGGTCCGTGGATCAGTTTCGTAAGGGTGAAAAGGATGTCCTGGTTGCAACAGATGTGGCATCGAAAGGTTTAGATTTTCCTGATATTCAACATGTGATCAATTATGACATGCCTGAGGACATTGAGAATTATGGTTAGTATGGTGTTGGTATTTGTACATGTATGTGGACATCCAGTCTTTCTGTTGCACTCCTCATGTCGGAGGGATCACATTTTTTGTCTAACTTATGTTTTGACATTGCATTTTTGGCCAGCGAATTTCCCTGTTTGTGTGGCGAATTGTCCTTTTATATGCCATTGATAATTTCAGTGCATCGTATTGGACGTACGGGGCGTCGAGAAAACCAAGGCATTGCCACGACGTTCGTCAACAAGGCTTGTGGTAAGATTTCCATTGGCCAATTTAGATGTATCTCTGGTTTCATCACCCTTCATGAAGTTGGCCCCATCTGTACAGCAGGTCGGGTCTTGAGTAGTTGATAGCTGTGCATGTATCATGGCTGCTCACCATTTCACTCTCTTCTTCAGATGAATCTATCTTATTGGATCTCAAGCATCTGCTGATTGAAGCTGGGCAGAAGGTGCCCATGTTCCTTGCTGAACAGCAGTCAGAGAATGAGAAGTATCTCGATATTGGAGGTAAGTTGGCATCTGGTTTCAGGGATCATGCATGTAAATATATGTACCGTGGTCTAGTTCATACAATATTACTTTCAATGCTCTGTTCTTTCATTTGTGCAGGGGAAGTTGGATGTTCATACTGTGGTGGTCTTGGGCATCGTATCACGGACTGTCCAAGGTTGGAGGCAATGCAGAGCAAACAAGCTCAGAATATCGGACGGAAGGACTATCTGGCCAGCAGCAGTGCAGATTGGTGAACAGGCATTGTTCCGTGGCAATTTTTCTTCATGGCTGTATC
>NMRB01002349.1:83283-108881 GCA_002633025.1 Notospermus geniculatus
CTTCTGATCTTGTTTGGGCTCCTGACCTTATTTTCTGTATTTAATTTCTTGTATTCTTTTCGTTTGTTGGTCGATATAAATACCATATCAAATCATATATCATATCAAACCACTCCAAGGCTACCCGCTGCGAGATGCGAGGTGAGCAACTTATGGCTGATGGAATCAAACGCAGCAGACATATCGAGGAGGATCAAAACCTCACCCTCTCTATCAGCCTGAAGAAGACCCCGGTTGGGGTCGAAAATTTGCTAAATATTCTGGAAATTCACTTTATATTCTTTATCATATTGTGTGTCGATTTTTGTGCTCGCCTTCTCTTTGGGTCTCTATCAAAGGCCATATCAATGGGGTGGTTTAGAAATCAAACGATAAACGTAAACTTAAGAAAACGTTGTTTTTCATACTACACATTCACCAGATCTTTATATTGCATTTTCGGTACATGTACAAAAATAACGTTGTCGTTAACGTTTAGTTTATCGATTCCATCTTTTCCAACTATGGCACATTCAACTTAGAATATGTTCACGATCATTTTGCGACAAAAAATCTCGTTTCCTGACGGCAAAAAATTATAAAACAGACTGTTTTAGACTGAAAGAGGGACAAAAATGTTTGAAGATGAAGGAAAAAAATATAAAACTGCGAATGGTATGAGTGAATATTGCCGTCAGGAGGATTCGAATCAGGGCCTAGGCCTACCTAACTAGATAAACCTAAATGGACCTACGCTCTAACCACTACGCTACCGAGGCTACACGCTCCGCTATGGAATTTTACTTTAGGTCATTTGGAAAACCTGTTTAATGTGTATAGTATATGTCATTTACTGGGGCTATTTTCTAATCCTAACCCTAATCCTAGTCCTACCCCTACCCCTATCACCCCTGTGGGGGGCTAACCCTATGACTACCCCCCACAGGGGGTTAATCGGTAACCCTAGTCAACCCCTTATAGGGAGGCCTACATGCAACCGTAAAATGTATAGTTTATTCTGTAACGACAATAACAACAAATTATGCCATATTTGGGAAACAAGATCACGTCACCAACTGGGAACCCCAATGACGTCATACAGGTGGTGAAATCCATCAATCTCGTACCCAGAGTTCAATGCCACATTAAACTCTGGAAAGGGCTAGACCGGTACTACTTTTCCACAGTGCAAATGCATTGTTGGTGGCGGATGAATTTCTGACCGTTGCACAGCGAATTGCGTAGGGATTCGAAAGAGTTCGTTGTTTTTTCCATAATAAAACATCGAATACCCAACGGAATGTTAAAATAGTAGTAATTTTACAAATACTGGAACAAATTCTAATTATCTGTATGATTATTTTATCAAATAATTTGTAAAATCGATGAGCACAAGAATCTTGTGCTGGGTTCCAGCCCTTTTCAGAGGTCTTAGCCAAGGAACGATGGTGGCGACCTCTTCAGATTGGAAATCCATGGAAAACTTCGCACTGTATGCATGAGGAACGCTTCAGCTAGTCTGGTTCCCTGACCTGCTGTATGGTGGCGCTGACTGATGGTGCGATACAGAGGTCAGGCAAGCGCCACCGTTAAGACTGATCACGTGATCTAAAATTGTCAAGATCCTGACAATTTTGCTGTGACGTCACTTGGTAACAGGATGTTTCGCTACATCGAACATCAAGCCGATTGTGCAGCCTTTTGACCCTACAACTTCGGAATTATTTCTCTTGCGATACCTGTACAGGACGATGCAGAGGCAGAGCTGATACTGGTGCACCGAAAACATACAGAACACCCAGCATTTTTACAGTTTTCACACACAAATGTACAACTCGTTCACCGAATCCCGATATCCCATAACGGTCAGTGCATGACTAATGTTCTATTTTTAGCTCAGTATCGACGCGGCGCCTGCCTGACCTCTGTATCGCACCATCAGTCAGCGCCACCATACAGCAGGTCAGGGAACCAGACTACGCTTCAGCATCCCTCCCGTGGCGGCAGCATTGGAAACCAACATGCAGTAAGACTGGTGTCTTGGCCTACTCACACAACACATAACTAGACTATACTGATGCTACAACGAAACCTTAACTGACATAAGTCAGAAAAAATTGTGAGAAAATGGCCGCCATCCTATTCATCACTTCAGAAGTTCGACGCACTTTGATGTGATTACTAACCCTTCATCATGTAACGCAATATAGGCCTACTTCAACGCACTGTTTTATTATGTAGTCTCCATCGAAAACTCAGATCATTCAAATAGATAGATTTGAAGAGCAAATGCATTGAAACATCCTAATACACTAAATCATGACCAACCGCGCCACCATAAATAAGCGCTGTGGTATACGTTGTACACCCTCAGTCAAAAATAAATGCCCAGCTAATTTTCCGGCACCTCCATGAATATTTTTCATAGCCACGTTTTCTTTTCATACACATATTCTAAGGCCACTAGGACACCTTTTAAGACCACAAAACTTGAAATCATTAAACAACTGTATTTTTGGCAAAAGTTTGAAATTTGGCCAAAATATCATGTTTTTTTTAATACTCATTTGTTCGGATTGTACAAACCTACAACGCTGCCTAAAGATGGAAGGTTACACGTCAACCGCCAGGCAACAAGACAGAAAACCTCACACATACAGTGGCACTTTAATGCTGAACCATACAGCAATGCTAAAATCGACCGGCATCAAAAACTGGGTTACTCAGGGGAAACCCCGCCGGTTGTTCGACGTCTCTTACGACTGGTTGTCTTTGATTTTGAGGCGACGAAGTTTTCCTTCTTCGCCGCAGCCACACAATCACGGCAACAACAACGACAACGAAAACGGCAAACGCCAGTGCACCGACAATACCAGCAAGAATACCCATGACATCAGCAATCGCGCCCAAAGTACTACTCGGCCTTTCTACATGTATCTCATCTCCGTTAGAGAACTTGGTCGGCGGAACCATGGCGACGGTAATGATATT
The DNA here is from genome assembly GCA_002633025.1 of Notospermus geniculatus. Lineage (NCBI taxonomy): Eukaryota > Metazoa > Nemertea > Pilidiophora > Heteronemertea > Lineidae > Notospermus > Notospermus geniculatus. The sequence goes on from NMRB01002349.1 coordinate 86,254, forward strand.
TGAATGATCACCCTTGTTTCCGGCCTCGTCTATGACACGAATTGCCAAATAAAGTGTCTTCATCTTCTTGTAGCCGCTGACATTGATCTCATGCTCTTCTTTCTCACCGCTTTCTTTAGGTGTCGCCAACAAAGAGATCCGGGTACTGTTTTCAAATTGTGCTTTGATTTCTTTGAAACTTCCAATGCGTAAGTCGTAGGTTGTTTCTGGAAAAAAGACATTTTTGCGTCTACCTCGGCGTCTTGACCGGGGGTGGGGCATGAAGTCATGGTGTTTCCAGGAATCAACAGTGTGAGCCAGGGCTTTTTTGATTGATTGATTTCATTAACTTTTTCCCTACCTGGGTCAAAGTTAAAGTTAAAGTTTGGGTTTATAGTCTGATATCAACAACGGTAGAGGTGTCATCCGACTTTACACTTTAACCCCAGTCTATCCTGAAACCTTTCAGTAGAACTCAGACGAGCTGCTCATTCAGCGCTACAATCTGAGCATTTCCGACCGGTACCCATTTATACACCTGGGTGGAGAGAGACCAGTGAGGCAAAGAGACCTGCCCAAAGTCTCACGCCAGCAGCGGGATTCGACTTCCACATTTTTTATGGAAGTTAATATGGGAAGATGGTGGGGTCTTTAGACTTCCAGCAATTCTTTTTTGGGGTTGTATTTTACTGGGGTCAAATCTTCCCTTCATATGCTGCTACCGGTACCGAGTGCGAGCCAGGAGTGTGTGGTTCCATGGGCGAAGGGAGTCCCCAGTTTTATTTTCAGCTGCGCTCGCAAGGGTTCGGCGTGTTGAAGAAAATTTGGCCGGCGCGCGCTGGGGTCCTATGGCGTAAATGGAGACTGAGTATACAGATGGGACTTCCACACTTTCTCTGTCAACATTTAAGTGTCAAGGCACTTCACATTATTACCCAGCCTAATCCAGAAACCTTTCTGTAGAAACCAAGGGCAGCTACAATCAAGCGCACACATGGACATTTCAGGCCAGTTGAGAGTATACAGAGTGACACAGCCAGGATTGAACCCACAACCTTCCGATCACGAGTCCAACGCTCTAACCATTGTGCCACCGCGCTCCCCGCTACATGCGTAATAGACGCCATACGCAGGCTTAATGAAAGCCCTGGTGACATGACCGTTTTTGTGCGTCCCCTCAATGTGAACGGTCCATTTTAAACGTAAGACTTGTTCGTCGGGTTGGGACATCGAAGTGTTTAACAGCTCAATTCAATAGATGGGTCATTCCATGCCAAACCACACACTTTTTTCCCCGACCCCCTCCAAATCCAATGAAATTTGGCACACCTGGGACACTCCCTGAGAAACCCTCATCCACGAAGTTTCAGCTTGATCGCTTCATTTTTTAGCGTTTTATGGCAATTTCAATTTTTGGCCTATTTCACGACAATATGTGACTCTATGATAAAAAACGGCACATTTCACCAAAACTACATGTACCAGCCCAAATACCTCAAATGTGGTATCATTGGATAGCTGAGATGATTTCCTTTCATATGAGATGCGCCACGATTATTGAAGATCAAAGTCCTCCATGGGAGAAGCGCTCAGCTGACAACGTTGATTTCTGGCGTAATACTCTAAACTCCCACTTACATATCCCATTCCTGAACTTGGGAAAAAATGACTAAATCCTAAGTTGAAGATAATGGGGTGGGGGTATGGTCAGAAAGAGTAATGTCCTGTCCACTTACTTGTCCCACTCCCGAGCCTGGCAAAGAATGACAGCGTGCGATATCTTCAACTTAGGATTTGGTCATTTTTTCCGAGTTCAGGAATGGGACAGGTAAGTGGGTGTTTAGAGTATACTTGTAGGCACACGCCCACTAGCCCATAGCGCTAAGCATGCATCGTAGCTTTTTTTCTCCCTCAGAAACGACAGTTCCTACACAGAAAAAAAAATCCAACTCGAGTGGAGACTCAGAGTCTCACTTTAGGGACAAAATGGTTCGAAACACATTTTGACTCAAAATGAAACAGAAAATATTTCGGCGCGAGACAATGACATCTTGGCCTAAAATATTTTCTCTCAGATCGAGACTGTCTGTATCTCAACCCGAAATATTTTCTCTCGGAACGAGGTGTCATTGTCTCGGGCCGAAATATTTTCTGTTTCATTTTGAGTCAAAAAGTATTTCGAACCATTTTGTCCCTAACTGAGACTTTGAGTCTCCACTCGAGTTGATTTTTTTTCTGTGTACAAAAAATAGGTCAGGTTCAGAACAGACGTGGCAAAATAGGAACTTGCGCATGAACCATGTGATGAGCTGTGCACAAAGACTGTTCATGTTCCCTGCAAATGGTCTGTGATGTCATCAAAACTCAACACTACACATAGAATGGTGACATCATCACAATGCTTCCAAGCGGGAGATTCAAATACTACAGTTTCTTTATTTCTGCAATTACGCCCCCTGGTGAACAGTGGATTCTGAACAATTGACCCCCATGGGACTGGATGAAGAAACAATTAAAGCCCCACTGTATTGAATTTTACGATATTTTCAAAATGTCAGGAGAGTGCACATAGAGGTCTCATGGCCTCTTGTAGGTCCCAAAAATGCTTGCCTCATACCTACTTCAGAGAATCAAGGCCTAGTTTTCAGCACACATTAGTAAAAACGACAGGGAGAGCTCCAATGTATTCAGATGGAGCGTTGTACATTTTACACTACACTGACGTCGAGAATTTTACACTACACTGCACTGACGTCGAGAATCGCGGCGATGATTTGCGCTGTTCAAATTCAATAGAGTGGGGCTTTAAGCTACAAATCCTATTAGTTTCAGTTTGATATATTGCCTCTGGGTTGAGTTATTGCTCTTTTCTCTTTTACGGTAAATGCCCCCTGGAGGGCAAAAAGTAGGTGGAATCGCAAAAAATTTTTTGGTTCTGTTTCGATTACTTCCTAAGGCCTGCGTCTCCAACAATTGTCATGACCCTGGGCCTTGCGGTTGCGAAACGTGCCAGTGTACGGACTACAGACACACAGACGGACGCCACTCAGTATACGTATGAATAGCTCCGCTGACCTTTGGTACTCCTTCCCATCTTGCGCTAAAAATATCCGAGTTATGGGAGACCTCTATTGACTATGTTGTTAAACTACTGCTTATCAACCTCGCCCCATGCATGCCATGTAGAGTAAACTCACGTTCGTACGGTATCCACGTGTGCATTCCACTGTAATAACACATCCTCCAACATTGGGGCGAAAGGCCAAACTACGGTATTGGAGAATGACGTAATCACAAAAAGTGGCAGTGTCGTGCCCCTTTAAGTTACGTCATTCACCGATTTTCCAATGTCATCCTGAGAAATCAGGTGTTCTTAGTGCTCGCTCCCTTCGTCACCGCACACAAACATGACAAACCCCTGAGAGAATCCGCCTGAATCGGTGGAGTATCAAAGCCATTCCAGCAAATGTTCATCCCCACCATCTCATCCCAAGTAGGCCGGTGATTGATACACATGAACTATGCAGGTTTGAACGAAGCTGACCCAGCAGGTCAACATGAAATAAACTCCTGTTTCACGACGTGTGGCCTGAGAATGATACACATTCTGTGCGATGAATGTAGGATACGCTGAACTCAACTTAGGTTGAATCCAGCGGTGTAAGATAGGTTTATCGTCGGAATAAACCAAGTCAGCTGCTTGGCTGCGAATATTACAAGGGCTAGTACGCATGTATATGTGTAACTGATCTCTAGTTAGGTTGAGTTGGGGAAGTTCAGCACTGTCGTCATGACTGTGTTGTGCGTGACACTACGATACAATCTACGTGTAACGCCTGTCATCTTAAGGTGACTCTCAGAATGGCGTTCACTGATTGGTCGCATTTTCTTCTGCGGCAGCCAGTTCAGCCAGTAGCGCGAATTGTGTCAGGGCTTTGTATGGAAAGACGTAGAAAAGACAGGAAAAGACCTGATAAGTCAGGATGCTCCAATGTGGACATTCAGAGGAATTTACTTACGGTTGCTTGTGCTGACATCATCGCCTACAGCCGTCCAGACCAACGTTACCTTGCCCTGGTCAATGTCAAGAGAGATGACCTTCAAGTCCCTGATCATAGGTGGAGGTATGACATCTTTGAATACTTGGAAGGATGGCTGCTCGACTTTCAGCTCTCCAGCACTGACCACGCGCTGAATTGGCCCAATGTTTTGATAGGTTGTACTCGATTCACGAGATCTGTCTGCAATATGAAATGAGAATGAACATACTCTAGTTTCATCGATTTAAGACCGGTGTAATATTATTAAATGCACCCCGTTACAGAATGCCCTACGGGCTTTCTATAACGGCCTTCGGCCGTTATAGAATGCACCCCCGGGCATTTGAGGAAGGGGTGCATTTAATAATATTACAGCCATGATAGATGATGTAAGTCACAGGTAAGCTCAAGAGATAGGAAAATCTGTTGGCTGCCAGCTTGCCCCATTGGGCGTACGAGCTAAGGCGTGTGTACTAATGATTTCTTTCCTTTCGGATTGTTGCTTGATGGCGCGGGTTCGAGCCCCAGTGCGGGCGTTGTATCTAAATGCTATTTCATATCCATGTATTTTAGGTATAATATTGATATTGACTCTTTATGACAATGGTGAACTCTAGCATTACATGTATATACGAAGTTAAGTTTCGCGTTGGAATTCTTGGATGAAACTGATATTTTTTTATTAGGTTTTTTTGGCCGTTTTATCCGTATTTTGTCCCATGGGAGCGGTGTGACAACATCTAGATCATAAAATGTTTGCTTTAAGAATGAGAATCCCCTGTTGAATTTATTGTACTGAGTTTTTCTGATGAAATAAAATATATGTTCAATAAAAAATTAAACGCCTCAGCCCAATGTAACCGTACCCCAATCCCAAACCTTGCCTCAACCCACAACCCCAAACCTCAATCCTACCTCCAAACGTAACCCTAACCCCTAAAACAACGTAACCCTAACCCCTAAAACAACGTAACACTAACCCCTAAAGCAACGTAACCCTAACACCTAAGACAACGTAACCCTAACCCCTAAAGCAACGTAACCCTAACCCCTAAGACAACGTAGGCCTAACCCTAACCCCCGAGGCAAAGGATGACGCCTTCAACCGCTTGATCGACAAAAATATAATCATGGTAAAATACGCCTACTGCCCTCCCAAGCTAAACTGCAGTAACTCCAATTTCGGCGAAATTGAGATATCATGCTTGGTGCTATTCTATTCTATCATTTAAAACACTGAATGAGTCAATCAGGCCACCATCTGGCAAAATATTAGGGTACTAAAAGTGCAGTATATCCAATACAAGCCTTCCACCCATATCTGACAGCGTCCCAAGCTAAACTGCAGTAAGTAGTGAAACTTACTGCTGTTTAGCTTGTTAAGGACCACGATACTACCCTTTGAGAGCTGAACGGCATTGAAAATTCCGTCTAGGCTACTTGTATTTCCAAGACTAAACCTCGTATACATTACCGGGGGTGCATTTAAAATCACGTCTTAGTAAAACTAAATGCCCCCCGGGGCATCCTATAACAGATTTTTCTGTTATAGGATGCCCCACCGAGCACTCAACAGAGGGTGCATCTGATAATATCACACCGGTTCTGGATATTCAAGCCACGCCCACTCTGTATAACTTTGACCTCATGGTTCGAATCCATGAATAGAGCTGACCATGTATGATTGACGTCTTGCCTGCCCCTTTGTGTTAGGTTTACATCACAATTCGTAAGCAATGCCTGGATAACCGATGTCGAATGAGTCGGCCTACCGCACTCACTGACCGTGGGTTTTGCATAACGACTAGCACGGATAACTAGGCCCACCAGTAGGCCTATACGTGTGTTATTTGTTGAACATTTTCTGTGAATTACCCTGTCACGTCATGGTCCCCGAACGACAAAACCCAACGGAAAGTTAATCAACCGCACGGTACACAGATTAAACCACAAACAGCAATCTGTTTATCGGTACCGACAAGCACTAGTCACTTTCAGCCCACCAGCACAAGTAGAAAATGTGCGCCAATGAACAACAAGGGACCGTGGGCCTATTTACGCTGTCCTGCACGGGGGCGGTCACAGGCACTTATAATGAACCGGTCTTAAATCTATGAAACTAGAGTATACGTACGGTCATGGATAAAAATTTATCTCCACCTAATACCTTGAATATTTTAAATACTACTGGGTCAATTTTAACACGGTTTGTTCCACATGAAAGTACGTCTTGTTGGTCATATTTCTGCATGAAAATTTTGGATATTTGGAAATATCGTAATAGGCCCCTTTCGAAAGTCAGCCATTTCTGCGCCGAGGGACAAAACAAATGGGAAAATGCATTAGGTTTTGCCAGAAACTGCAGAAGTAACTGTCAGAAACGCTTGAAATTTGGCAGAAATGTGCTGATTGCCACACCATTGAGAACTGTGAGAAAACAAGAGGTCCATGGGCCTTGCGCTCAGCTGACTATGATCTGCCAGCTCAAGAAGTTGAAACAGGGGAAACGAGATACAAGTACGAACAGTGCGCCTTTTTAATGGTTCACAAGCAAATATATAGCATTCCTCGTGGAAATCAGTGGAAAGTGGTTAATATCACTTTGTGTGAATAGAAAAAGATATCTCATTGAGACCACTTGGGTAGGGAGGGGTTAATATCTCTCGGTGAATGTCATATTGCACCTATTGGGTGGGAAGCGGTTAATTCATGAATTGTGAAGTTGTATCACATCAGACCCATTTGGTGGGAAGGGGTTAATATATCACTTATTAATCGAGATAGATATCGTATTGGGTGAGGAGGGGTTAACATCAGATAATAGGCCTGTAATTCTTGGTGAATTGAGGTAGGTATCTTTTGACACCCATTGGGTGGTAAGGGGTTAATAGATGGGAACCAGTCCATGACCTCATTAGTGGTGGATAAGGTGAGCAACATTTCAATTTAAAAATCTCAAAAGAAAATACCTCTTTTCGCATTTTGTACCAGTACTAAATAAATCCCACTCCTACAGTCAAGTACATGTAGACAATACTTCTGAGACAGCCCCTGTGGTCATGTCAATTTTGTCACGTGAGAACTGAAACTGGAACAGGCTGGGGCCTACTTCAGACAATGTATCAATTATATGTGTCATGATGATATTGGTAAAGCTTCTTGGTAGGCTGGATGCCCCAGTGGTTAGTGCAGCACTAATTCATGGTGACGAGGTTGATCATGTTCTTGTGTCAATGCATACTAGTACTTTTTCATGAGACTGTCCAAATCTACCTATCTGAATGATCTAAGTTACCAATTAGGCATTGAGACTGTTTCCACATATAAAAGAATGAGTTGAAGTATGTTACCTTACCTGATGAAAGATTACTCATGCAATAACAGTACGTTGAACTTCTCAAGTGATGAAAAGCATGGTGGCCATTTTGGTTAGCTAAGATGCATTCCAGTCTATACATGTATACATGTATATAATTGGACAGGACACCAGTTACAGAGTCGCACATGCATAGTTTGGAACTTTGAAGTGCGGGAAATTCAAATACCCCTGTTTTTGATTTTGTTGAATAGCACCCCCTGGTGGACAGATCTAACATTATTTTACCTTTGAGCTGATGCAGAAAATATCAACCTATCCATTCCATCACTTTTGGTTGACAAATTTATCATAGGGGCTGAGATATTGAGACATTTCATTTTGTGCAAAATGCCCCCTGGAGGGCATTATGTAGGTCAAATCGCAAAAACTTTTGGTTCTGTTTCGAGCCCTCCCTAGGGCCTACAGCTCCACCAACTTTTATGTCCCTGGGTCTTGCGGTTGCGAAACGTGCCAGTTTCACGGACTACAGACAGACACACAGACGGACGGACGGACGCCACTCAGTATACATATGACTAGCTCCGCTGACCTTTGGTCAGCTGAGCTAAAAATTGGGTGTCATCGATAAATTTTTCGAGAAATTGGTGATTTTCTACACCTGAACAACAGGTGGATTAACAGACACTTTAAACCGTCTATTGTTCAGTTGAAGAAAAATGCAGAAATCTTCAAAAATTGATCGATGATACCCAATTTTTTTCACACGTTTCTCAATGAATTGGGCCTCATAACATGTCTGCCAAATTTCAAGCGTTTCTGACAGTTACTTCTGCAAATTCTGGCAAAACTTAATGCATTTTCCCATTTGTTTTGACCCTCGGCGCCGAAATGGCCGACTTTCGAAAGGGGCCTATAGAGGACGTGCAGCAACGATTATGACGTCACCGCGACGTCGAGATGCCGCCATTTTGGACGGCACGTCCAACGCATTCGTAGCGTCAGATGCCGTCCAAAATGGCTGACGTGCGAATTATGACGTCAATGATGACGTCACGTGCACATGGTCTATTACGTAATAGCTCGTCAGAAATGAAATGGTCCATGGACCATATGCTCATCTGGGTGAACGTACCAGAAAAACAAATGACAAATGTTAAATCGAAATGTTCCAGGGTCATGTATCCTCATTAGATGCACCTGATGAAAATTTGGAGACAATCCAGTTACAGTTCAGGAGTTACTGGACTTTGAGCTTTGGTTTTGGCCACCTGGTGGCCAAGCGGAGAATCGAATCAGACCGAAAAGTGGTGTCATAGGTCATCTGACATAGGGGTGTATATGTACCAAGTTTCAAGTCAATAGCCCAGGCAGTTACGAAACGCGCCACCAAATGATTAAATTTTGAACTTTGACCTCAGTGACCTTGAACAGTCGGTCAAATCAAAAACCCGTTATATATGTAATGTACCCTCATTAGATACACCTATGATAAAAATTTGGAGGTGATCCAGTCATTAGTTCAGGAGTTATTGCACTTTTTGTGTTTTTGGTTTCCGCAACCTGGTGGCCAAGCTAAGAGTCAAATCGGACCGAAACTTGGGGTCATAGGTCATCTGACCTAGGGGTACATATTTACCAAATTTCAGGCCAATAGCTCCAGTGGTTACGCTGACCTTTGGTCAGCTGAGCTAAAAACAATATGGTTCCCGATCTTAGTGATCGGGAACCATAATTATTGCAATTACATGTAGTCTACATTTGGACGCATAGTTTACCAACCATGCCAACCTCGAATCCTGTCACCATGTTAGCCCCTACATTGTATACGTGCGCGCTGGAGTCGACGAAACCTGTCTTCGCTTACAAGTTCAGTAACAACGGACAAAATACAATAGATAACACCTCCTTTATTATTATTGAATTAAAATGTATGATAGACATGACAGAAATACGATCAGGACGGTCACCATGAGACCCACAACCTGGAACTTTATATTATAACAGCGGATGTACACAGTCCCTATAGCTGTACATTGGCTCACAAAACCCATCTCGTCTCCAGGTGTTAGTGATGTGCAATATAGGCCCTTGGAAATCACAAAGTTGTAAGCCAGAGGAACGAGGCTTCTGGAACATAGCTACAGATCCACAGACTCGACGCATGCTACTGCAATATGAAGTCTAAAGCCTCGCTTATGTCGCCCTTACGTACAGTCAGAACTAGTTGGCAACTGACAATCGGCGCCTAGTTGGAACTAATTAGTCACAACTACTTGGTGACATAAGCTCTCGGGCGTCAGCGAGTAACTAGTTGCCAACTAGTTGCAAACTAAAAATATCCAGATCCTGAAAATCGCACGTGTTCAACTTGAGCGACTAGTTGACAACTGTATCCTGCTTATCATAGTCGACATAAGCGCGCCCACGATAGCCAGGAACCGGTGTAATGTTTTTCACTGCCCCCCGTTTGCCAATGCCCCCCCCCCCCCCNGCACATCGTAGCGGTCCCTTCCTTCCTCCGGGGGCGCCACCATCTATATTTCTTCTTGTAAGTGATCCTCCTTCCTGCACCCTGCACCCTGCACCTACATCTACACCTACGCCCTCTGGTGGCAAGCGCGCACTTCATTCACGCCAGGCATGATGGGACACTGCCATGCACCAACATTAAAATTTGTCTGGACGGGGATAGATGAGGCCTTTAATTCACCTTTAACTGCCACGAACGCCACCCAACGTCTCCTCCGTGAACGACTCCTCAGCTAAACGTCTCTGTTTCGTTAAAGGAATCTTTTCTAAAAGCACGTCTCTGATTTTTGAATCTACGTCTCTGTTTTGACAATGTCTACTTTTTTGCGGATATTACCGCCCATATCTACGTTATCTACTTCCGTTCTGACTTATACTTCCGTTGTGAGTTAATTTGGAAATTCGTTCTCGTCTTAATTTCGTAACTCGTTCCGAGTTTCTGTAATTTGTTCTGGCACCTAGGAGCCACCGTAGAGTTCTGAAAGGCGGAACTCGAATTAAAATAAGGCATTCACCAACTGTGCAGGAAATTTTAACTGGCCTTCTTCGCGCCTTCGAGTCATCGCGCCATCGAGTCATCGAGTCAAGTACAACAAGCCACCAGTTGCAACTTGTTGACGCTATTTGGGTCATTCCATGCCATTCCACTCACTTTCTTCCGGGTAGGTCTCCGATTTTTTTCTAATTTAGGGTACTTGGGGGTCCCCCTGAGAAACTAACACATACACAATTTCAGCGCCCTCAGATCATTTTCAGCGGAGGGAGAGCACTACAAAGATTTCATGGATTTGACCAATATTTCAGACCCAAGGACACATAATTGCCCATATTTCGGATAGTTTTTATCCTAGACACATATGACTAGTACCATATGATAGGGAACTAAATTCCCTTTCCAACGATATGTAACACGATGACTTTCGGTCATGTTCGCGGTTTGTAGGTCACGCGACCCGACCTTGACCTTTGACCTACTTTATCTCAAAAGACCTATCCTTCGATTTTTTTAAAAATTGATATACAGGTAGATGATGATCTTACCTACATGTGTGCAAAATTTCTTTTTGGAGAATTGATTGCTTCTTATAAAATTTTCAGAAAAACTGTACATGTACTGTTTTCTGGTTCACCCTGTATATAGGCCTACCGGTACGCACATGGTGAATACATGGCGAACCAGAACTACTATAGATTGTAGCACATCTTGCTGAAATGAAATGAAACTAGTTTTTTTCTTGATACCGGGCCTTCAGAACTATCAAAAGCAGATGTAATTTATAATGATTAAATAAGAGCCAATCACCACTTGTCTGGCTCATTTTTCAAGGACGGTTCTGTTTATAACGACCTGACATAGACGAATGGTGTTTTACAATGGTAACTGTAAAAGCCAGCGGACTATATTCTTATGACAAAACACCTGAGTGCTACTTTTTTAAAATTAAAAGGGAAGCTCCGTGGATGGAGTTGTCTGGTTATTTCAAACCGGGAAAAGAGTAGCCTCGGCCAATTTGTTGTTTTCCGGCCAACACTAATATCCTATTCGAAAATACTGATAGGATACTCACACTATGCGTTGATTAAGTTCAGTGTCAGTATCACTTGTCAGGGCAGTTCCCTCAGTTGTAAGCGTACCGATATCGCAATGTTTATCCACTTTGTTCAGACATGTTGGGCATAGTTCTTCCCGGTATCAACCCGAGTTCTTGGTGAGACATTGCTAAGTCCAAACTAATAGCTCTCAATCCTTTGGTTACATTGCGCTTGTGTCGCGCAAAAGGATCTATGCAAGAGCTCTGTCTGGCAGGGTAAATGTGGAAATACACTTTCTAATGGCGACTGACACTGATGTAACATTATGTCCACTCCGAAGCTGCAAGATTTTCTGTTCCTCTGTATTCAAAGCGCGAAGATCATAGTCCTGAGTATCACAGCCATCTTTTAGAAGCACCCCAAGGGCGCAAGGTTCTCCTTTGACCTCTGTGGCCTTGAAAAGTACGTCAGATCAAAAACCTGTTACATGTCAGGTACCGGTATCCACATCAGATGATGAAAATTTGGAAACGGCCCAGACGTTAGTTTAGGAATTATTGGAAGTTGAGTTTTCATTTTTGCAACCTGGTGGCCAAGGTAAGAATAAAATCGGACCAAAATTTGGCGTCACAGGTCAACTGACATAGGGATGTACATGTACCAAGTTTCAGGTCAATAGCAAAAGCATGCCACCAAATGGCAAAATTTCGAACTCTGACCTATGTGACGTTGAAAAGTAGGTCAAATCACAAACCCATTACGTGTGCCATGTATCCTCATTAGATACACCTATGATGAAACTTCGGAGATGACCCAGTCATTACTTCAGGAGTTATTGCACTTTTTGTGTTTGGGGTTTTGGCCACCTGGTGGCCAAGAATCGAATCGGACCGAAACTTGGTGTCGAAGGTCATATGCCCTGGAGGTATATATGTACCAGTTTTAGGTCAATAGCCCCAGCGGTTACGAAATGTGCCACCAAAAGGCAAAATTCTGAATTTTGACCTCTGTGACCTTGAAAAGTTGGTCAAACCAAAAACCCGTTACATATGTTATGTATCCTCATTAGATACACCTATGACAAAAATTTGGAGATGATCCAGTCATTGCTTCAGGAGTTATTGCACTTTTTCTGTTTTTGGTTTTAGCCACCTGGTGGCGAAGTCAAGAATCGGACCGGACCGAAACTTGCTGTCATAGGTCATATGACTCTGGGGCTTATATGTACCAAGTTTCAGATCAATATCCCCAGCGGTTACGAAACGTGCCCTGCTAACGGACTACAGAGGACGGCGACGACGACGGACGCTACACCATCGTAAGTGCTCACAACAGGTGAGCTATCAGGTGGTGGGGGTGTTAAAGCATGCTTATCACGTCATCATCATGAATTAAATCTGCATAGTTCTAAAGGCCGGGTATCAATCTAGAGAAACGACTTTCACTTCATTTCAGCAAGATGTACTACAATCTCTAGTTCTGGTTCGTATTCACCATGTACGTAATACATGGTGAACCAGAAAACAGTACATTTTTGTACAGTTTTTCTGAAAATTTTATAAGAAGCAATCAATTCTCCAAAAAGAAATTTTGCACACATGTAGGTAAGATCAACATCTACCTGTATATCAATTTTTAGAAAAATCGAAGGATAGGTCTTTTGAGATAAAGTAGGTCAAAGGTCAAGGTCGGGTCACGTGACCTACAAACCGCAAACATGACCGAAAGTCATCGTGTTACATATCGTTGGAAAGGGAATTTAGTTCCCTATCAGAGGGTACTAGTCCTGTGTGTCTAGGATAAAAACTGTCCGAAATATGGGCAATTATGTGTCCTTGGGTCAAAAATACTGGTCAAACCCATGAAATCTTTGCAGTGCTCTCCCTCCGCTAAAATGATCGTAAGGCGCTGAAATTGTGTATGTGTTAGTTTCTCAGGGGGACCCCCAAGTACCCCAAATTAGAAAAAAATCGGAGACCTACCCGGAAAAAAGTGAGTGGAATGGCATGGAATGACCCATTTCTATCACAGCGTAGGGCGACATAAGCGAGGCTTTAAGCCGAGAGCAGATCGGCCTTGCGACTGGAAGCAACTGAATGCAACAGTCGCTGTCGATATGAGCGGACCGCGCACATCGACTACGACTGGTCATTGCGGCAACAGGTGGCACAATAGGTTTCTTTCATTAAAAGACGCGCGCGCTGGCACAACGCGGTAAGCCCAACCCTCCTCGACCACTTTATTGAATAGGACAACCATGATTGGCTCTCGCTGACCTAACAATACCATACTCGCCCCGCCTACGATGACAATGGCAATGAATGACCAGCTCGATCGTTCCTGCTGGACTTCAACGCCCCCATGCGACCGGTGTGTTAGAATCTGTTTTCTTTGGAAGAGTAAACAATGAGACTGGCGATCAATCCCCCACCTCGAGTCGCCCCGTGCACCAATCAGAACACTTGTTTTTTAATGGTCAACACAAATGTGTGCATGATGAAAACGGGGAGCGATGTCACAAGCCTTGGCAAAGAAGTCATATCATGGGCTAAATCAAAACATGCATGAATGATAGTGCGGATTAAATGTAAAAAGACCTCCCCTACTCTCACCCGCCACTGTTGTTTCATATCCCAAACGCGCCGCGCGTTGAGCCGCCCTTCTATTGTTTGCCATAATTAACGGGCAGCCCGGGCGGCGCGTGCGCCTCGCGTTTATTGTTCGATTAATTGTTCAACAGCCTTCGCGAAACCCACCTTATTACAACTCAAAAGGTGATTCAATAATAACCGACTGTGGTCGCTTATACAGAGTATACATGTGGTAGACTGTATAGTGCCAGCGTGAGTTATTGTACAGTGACTTTGTTTACCATTCGCTCGCACAGCCCTTCTGGCGCACATGGTCATTGTAGAGGAGGCGGGGCGAATCGTTGACACTGTTAGGTCCGCGAGAGCCAATCATAGTTGTCCTATTCAATAAGGTGGTCGACGAGGGTTGGTCTTACCGCGCGGCGTCTTCGCGCGCGCCTTTAGTGAAAGAACCCTAATCCAGTCTTCAATCCGGAGTGCGCACATCGACCACAGGCAAGAACTAGAAGCAACGGTCGGCAACGAGTAGAACATGAGCAACTGGCTGGAACTAGCGGCAACTAGCGCGCACATCGACCTGTTTGAGCAACTGATCAGTTGCTGCTGTTTCCAGCCAGTCGCCCACTGTTGCCGGAAACGCCATTGCCGGTAGTTGCTTCCAGTCGCAAAGTCGATCTGCTCTCGGCTTAAGACTTCATAAAAATGCATAATAATGTTCATTTTTTTTCTGATGAGCTATTACAAAATTACGACATTTCCAAACTTTTGATGGAGAAATATGACCAACAAGATATACTTTGATGTGGAACAAACCGTGTTAAAATTGGCCCAGTAATATTTGAAACATTCAAGGTATCAGGTGGAGATAAATTTTAGTCCTTGACTGTACAATGTAATGTGGAGGCGTGGGTTCGAATCTCGGTACTGTGTGAATGTAATATTGAACACCCAACTTTCATGTTGGTAAAAAGATGTGACCACAATGTTGAACATCTTGACCACCAACAGATATGACATCGCTACGCCCTCAGACTACTATAGTAATAGCACTCAACAACCTACACATGTACATGTACATTAGATTGTAAAAAAGATGTAATAAAACATGTTTTAAACCGAATTCTTTCACACCCAGCTGCAAGGATAATGCCCACTCTACACGATCAAATTTTTCAAAAATTCAGATTCCGGGCCTATTGGTGCTTCAATGTATAAACCCGCACGTGGGCCTTTTTATTGAGCAGATTGAGAAAATTGGATGACAAATTTGATCGTGTACAGTGGGCATAAAGGCCTATACACACGATCCAATTTTTCATCCAATTTTTAGCTCACCCGTGAGCTTTTGTCGTCGGTCAGCGTCCGTCGTCCGTCGTCGTCGTCCGTTAGCAGGGCACGTTTAGTAACCGCTAGAGCTATTGATCTGAAACTTGGTACATATATACCCCTAGGTCAGATGACCTATGACACCAAGTTTCGGTCCGATTTGATTCTTGGCTTGGCCTCCAGGTGGCCAAAACCAAAAACACAAAAAGTGCAATAACTCCTGAACTAATGACTGGATCATCTCCAAATTTTTATCATAGGTGTATCTAATTAGGATACATAACATATATAACGGGTTTTTGATTTGACCTACATTTCAAGGTCACAGAGGTCAAAGTTCGACAAAAGTAATGAACCTGCCACAGTTCTTAATTATTTCACCGAGAGTCTTCATATCTTGCATAAACGTGTATTTGAGGGGTACCTGCAAAAATACCAAGTTTCGGCCCAATCGGACATCCAATATGGCCGCCAGGTGGCGTAACCTGAAAATCATCCAAGTGCTAAAACTCAGGAACGGCTTGACCCAGAGTGCTCAAACTTGATATTTACCTCCCTCTTGATGACCTTTACAAGCACATCAAATTTCGGCCTGATTAAACTTCCAATATGGCCACCAGGTGGCCTAACCCCAAAATCATCAAATGTGCTATAACTCAGGAACGACTTGACCCCACAGCGCTCAAATGTGCTATGTGGCTCCCTCTAGATGACCTTTATGTGCATGTGAAGTTTTGGCCCGATCGGACATCCAGTATGGCCGCCAGGTGGCAATGCTCATAACTGACATGCACCTCGCTCTGTCATTACACTATTATGTTCAAACGGGTGAGCACATGGTCCATGGACCATTTCATTTGGAAATTTAGATTCCGGGCCTATTGTAGCTTTAATGTATAAACCCGCATGTAGGCCTTTATTGAGCATATTCAGAAAATTGGATCGTGTGTATAGACCTTAAGCAATAATTTCTTTTGGAGTAGTTTCTTACCGTTTAAAACAGCTGAACTTGATGTACTTGAGGTCGTCGTGGATGCAATCTTGGCGGTGTTTCCTGGATTATCCGCGTTAATAGTGATACTGTATCTCCCTCCTTTGTTCAGCAGACGTCTCCCAAATTTTGCTGAGTAGGTACCGTCATCAGCCTCCAGATCCACACCTGAAATAATCGAAATCATCAAATTTTGGTTATAAATGGTTCGCATCCAGAATAGAGGCCTGGACCCGGTTGCACCAAAGGGCGTTGGTGCTGTCTTAAAGTTAAAGTCCTACATGGACCATTTTTTGCAGCTTGTGTAATCATTGGGCACAGAATTACAGTGAAAAAGCTTTTTATTTCGTGAAAAAATTCGAACCGGTAATAAAGTTATGATTGATTTTGTGAATGACCCAGCTAAAATCAGAATGGTCCGAGACTGCCTCATTAAATGATGTCACACTAGGGAATTTGCATAATGAACATGTCACTTCCCTGATTAGAGCGGCCTAGTGAACAAATTAAGCAATGAATGTGATGGGAAATTCAACAAAATGCAATTATCGTGCAGAAACCATGCGTCCAGCGTGCTCTGGGTGGGTCAAATTCGAATGAAGTTTTCCCTAGTAATATGTCATGAATAAATTAGCATATTTACGTTGTTGAAGTCGTTCACAGTACGGTTTTTAGCCCAATGATTTTGACTGACAAAATCTTTGATATCTCGCTTACTACTTAACATAATTTCATGAAACAAACAGCAAAATGTAGTTATGTCTGAATGCTGTACAAAGCTCAAAAAGAGTGAGAATTTATTTTTGTGTACAAGTAGGACTTTAAGAACAAAAACGGGTTGCACCATCGATGTCTTAGGACATCACCCTAACGTTCCTGCCTATACAGTTACGACATGTCTTAGGGGTTGTCCCAAATTCCATATCTTACGATAAGAACTTAAGTTTGGTGCAACCGGGCCCTGGGCCCACATTCATAAAACTACTTAAGTCTAAGTGTGACACCTATCCTTTGTTCAACACAAAAGATAAGTGTCACACTTTGACTTACGTGTGTTTATGAATATGGACCCTGGGCCCATATTCATAAAAGAACTTAAGTCTAAGTGTGACACTTATCCTTTGTTCAACAGAAAAGATAAGTGTCACACTTTGACTTAAGTATGTTTATGAGTATGGATCCATGGTCATAAACAGACTTACGTCATAGCTGATGCAACCCGTCCTTGGTCTCAACCTGCCAAGCTGAGAGCGACATGCAAATGGTTTGGTGGTGGAGAGTCACATTTGCTGTTGTGACTGGATGGATAGTACACCCTTAGTCAAAAGTAAATGCCCACCTAATTTTCCGGCATATTTCCTTGAATATTTTTCATAGCCACGTTTTCTTTTCATACAGATAATCTATGGCCACTAGGACACCTTTTAAGACAATAAAACTTGAAATTATGAATGAATCACAAGCTTAGACAACTGCAAAACAAGCCCCCTGGCATGTTTTGCGATTCCTTTGTTATGTAGACACCGTTGTCTATCTTTGGACGGCAGGTTTAGACACGTCTAAGCTAGACATCCTTCTGTAATCGCAGTTTAANTCCAGGGGACATCTGGTAACAGAAGTTCTGTTTGTCAGTGCCCGGCTGACCCTTATTTCGTCAGAATCTATTGTTGTGGGGCATCTCATATCGGGGGGGGGGGCATGACATTCTACGACACCGGCTATTTGGAGGACGCGGAGGTATGAATTCCCGTTCTAACAGTCGTGCTGTATTCTTTGACCATGCTGAAGGAAAATAATTCATCCACATACAATACTCTCGCCGTCCACGACGGAAAAATCATATAAGTCGAACAACTACAACATAGTAGGCCGGCCAAACCTCCAAAAAGTCTCTGATAAAAAATTAGTCGTCATTTTCTGTTAATGGATGGCATCCCTCCAGAACTGGCTACTGAATGAGATTAGCGTGGATGCCACGTTAAATTTTAATTTTGACGGAAGTTACGGCCGATTGAATTTTTGCAACTGACTTTATCATTGGACCCAAGAACTGAGCTTTGTACAGGAGAATGGGGACCCGATGTACAGCTAACTTTTGAACGGTTGGATTTACACCCCGTAAATGTATTACCAACAGATAGAAATATGGTGCCTCTTAACCAAATAAGCATGTTTTTAATTGTTTTCAATAGTTTCATAATAAGAAATAACGTTTTTCATTTAAATTAACCCAAAATTGGTCAAAATACATTAAAACACCATTTCCAATTAAGTAACAAGTTAAAAACTACAAAAAGCATGCGTATTTGATTAAGAGGTACCATGTTTCTATCTGTTGGTAATACATTTATGGGATGTAAATGAAACCGTTCAAAAGATAGCTGTACATCGGGTCCTATTGTCTATACAAAGCTCAGTTCTTGGATACAATGATAACATCATGCAGTTCCAAAACTTCAATGGCGAATAATGACCTTTGACCGGCAAATCCAGGGTGGCATCCACCCAAATTTCACCCTATCTTATAAGCGTATGATCTAGCATAGATGCCAGCCATTAACAGACGATGCCGACAAAAGTTTAAAATTTCATGTCGACAGGGGTGTCAACGAATCTAATGCCCCCACCATTTGATGTCCCACCGGGCATCTTATATCGGATTCTTCCTGTTATGAGATGCCTCCGGGGGCATCTCATTTTACTAAGTCGTGATATGATATGCCTGCCTGGGATGACTGGTCACGGAGATTTTTAAATTCTATTGGAAGGGCATCTCACGACGTGACAGTTGTCATAGAATGCCATGCCCCCCGATAGTACCGTAGGCTATCGGCCAAAGGCCGATATAGGATGCCCTGCGGGCATCCTACATCGGGGGGCATATCATTCTATGACACCGGCCTACTTAAAGGGCTCCGCACACTGGCGACTAAAATGGGGGCGACTACCGATGCGACTTCTACGTCGCCTGCCGTAATTACCTTTGCGGTCGATCAGTGATGTCATCCACGACATCACTGATCTTCCAAAGAAGTATTTGTCGCAAACGAGTCAACAAAAACTAAAAAAACTGAAAAATGTTCAGTCGCTTCTGTGGTCGCAAGGCCGGTCGCCTACAAAATCGCTCGAAAAAATCGCTAGTGTGCGGTGCCCTTAACAGATGATTATTGCGTGAAGAGACTGTCAAGTGTGGTGAGTTGTTACCATATCCCTTATCCGTTAGAATCACTTCCTTCGTGTCGTCCGAGCCTTCTATGGTAGCTGTGACCTTCATACCGATGACGGGGTCGTAACCTCTTGATACCTGGCGGAGAAACCAACACAACAGAATGACATACCAGGAATAAAATCAGGAGCGCACCAGGTGATATCGCAGCAATCTAATCGTACCGATCATCTCGCCAGCCATCGCACACCAGGCGAATTCGGTTTTGGTACTAGAGAGGATGCGCAGTTTTCCGACTCCGACTTCAGCTACGAGAATGAATTGCAGTCCGCTGTGGACATCCTTGATAAAAACGATTTGATAGACGTTTGCAAATGGTAAAATGCCATAACCTTGTGGCAGAATAATTTTGACTCGTAATCGGAAGTGCGCATAAATCGCAAATATCATAGTCGTCATAGTCGTGTCTCAAAGTCGTAACGACTAGGATTACGACTTCAATATTCGTTACTTATCCGCACTTCCGATTTATTAGGCCAATTTTTTCTGCCTTCAATTTATGGTGTTTGACGAATTGAAAACTTCTATCACATCGTTTTTATCAAGGATGTCTACAGCGATTCATTCCCGTAGTTGAAGTCGGAGTCGGAAAACTGCGCATTCATTCCCGTAGTTGAAGTCGGAGTCGGAATCGGAAAACTGCGCATTCTCTCTATTGTTTGATATTGGGCGATCGTCGCTGGCAAGAAGACTCCACGCATCGCTGTCCACCGCACACCTGGCGTCAACAGCCAATTTTGCTCGGTGGCGGCCTGGTGTGTGCTGCCCAGGCTACGGTTATACAGAGCGATTTTTTAAACACGTACGGATAAAACCATTATAAAGCCAAGCGCACATTTGCGGTAAAAAGCTTTCCGGAATGTGTCCGTTTTCCAGATCCGTTACCGGATTAATATGGGACACAAAATTTATGTATAGTAAGTACATCGGGTATATTCGCCGACAACGTAGTTAGTCCCTGGGGTTGGAGAGTGGCGCGTACGGCGATGGTGGCGCCTGCTGTCGAGAAAAAATGGAAATACTGGGTTCCTTTAACTTACCATTGCGAAAATGGACACCTGTGCAGCTACGCCACCCCCAAGGGTGTTGGTTTTGTCTCCGAACCAGGACTCGATGCGGATTGGTTTTTGTCCCTCTCTACGTGACTTAGATTGCACGTTTACCAGTACTACGGTACTAATGCCGTATGTCGTCACGGTGTACACCCATTCACCTATCTGGAAACATTTTAAATGTTTTATTTAAAATTGTCAGTGTATTTCAAAGTCATGTAGATTAGACCCCTAGTCTGTATAGGCCTACATGTAAAAGCAATCAGTGGCTTTCTTCAACCTTGTAGTCATGCATATCGTAGTCGGTGTGACGGGAAACTAGGTCCTCCAGAATGCCAAGTCTTTTTTTTAGTTCAAGGAAGGATTAAGCAAATGGCTATTGAGACATGGGTATTCGAAGAAACTTAAAGCTGATCTACATGTATTTCCATTACCCTACCATACAGTATACATAGAAGTAGGCCTATACGGTATACGAAAACGCCGGTTAACAAAGGCTTCAAATGGATTCACGACCGTGAAGCCATTGTTTACCGGCGTTTTCGTATACCGTATACTTCTATGTAATAGGGGCCTAAGGTCGACTTTGTTCTCAAGCGAACCTTAAAGTCGTTCTCAACCTCAAATTGTAATGGCAAATCATATTACTCAGTTGAGGTCAACCGCAAACTTAACTTTGAGCGTAGCTGGTGCAACAAGTGTGACAGGAATCAACGTCCTAGGAATGCAAGTCCGCCAAACAATAGCCCGCTATTGTAAGGTTATATTAGAATGGTCATCGTCTCCATAGCCATAATCCCTCGCTGAACAATAAAACCGGGCTTTGATTCCAGGGGGACTTTGATTCCTGTCACACCTGGCCTTGGTGTAAACCTGCCAAGCCAAGAGCGACATGCGACTGACTGGTTTGGCCGTGAAGGGTCACGAATGTGGCATCATTTATGAGGACAAACCTGCGCAATCCCTGATATGTAAATACGAATGATCTGATTGATGCTGTCGGCTTGGTACGAGTTGGTGTCTGTCTTGGTAATAGCCGACCCGTCAGGAGCTTCAAGGCGAACCTCCAACACGGCGGATTTTGTCAAATAGCTGAAGGTCACAACAGTATCTTTACCAATGGTGGAGTCGATGGCAAATTTACCCTTCAAGGCCTGCGTGCGTGTAACCTGCTTAGCAAAGTTTGCAACCTGTGAAAATACACACGAAGTCGACACATTAACGTGTTTATGGCAGCATTCAAAAAATGCAATGGTGAACTCTGGTAGCTCACCCGTTTGGACATAATAGTGTAATGGCAGAGAGAGGTGCATGTACATGTCAGTTATGAGCAATCTGGGTCGAGTCATTCCCAAGTTGCAGGACTTCAATGATTTTTGGGTTATGCCACCTGTCGGCCATATTGGATGTCTGATCGGGCCAAAATTTCACAATGCACATACAGGTCATCTAGAGGGAGCCAACAAAATTGGGTCATTTTCTGATTTTATTTTTTTTCTGATTTCTGGAATGAAATGGCCAGGGCCATTGTGCTCACCTCTGTGACAAGTCTCCATGGTTAAGTGTGAAACTATGACTCTCATAGTGAACGTTGAAGGATCAGTACAGATAAAGATAAAGCTGAACACACCAAGAAGTATTTTTATGATCTGGGGCCTGTTTCATAAACGCTAAAGGCACCTCATTAACTAATAATACTTGAATATGCTCGTTCTGGACTTGTGTCAATATCCAGTTTATTCCTTCGAGCATAAGCAAGTTTTATTAGTTAATGAAGTGCCTTTAGCGTTTATGAAACAGGCCCCTGATCAGTATTATCAGTCAATGACATAAACTCAGGTGATGACACCCAGAAGGAGTACAATTTCTGAATACAATGAATACAAGTGGTATTTGTGAACAAACTGCTTTCCTGTCCAGGTCACAGTCTCATGTCAAAAATTCTATTTTTCAAGATGGCCACCAGGTGGCCACACGTGACGTTCGTTGGGACTGAAATTTCAGCAGGAATGTACAGGATACTTGCATAGATATTTAGACAA
>NMRB01002350.1:21939-40144 GCA_002633025.1 Notospermus geniculatus
CTTAAAAATATTCCTGGCAGAAACACTGAACATTCATTGAAGCTTACCTAACTCCGTCAAATACTCCATCAGCTGATCAGCGAGGACCCCAAAACCATACGCATCCCTGGCATGAAGTGGAGGGGGCTCCTTCTTGGCTCCAGATTTCAATTTGTCCTCAGGAGGAATGCAGTCCCGGTCACGACTGGCTGTACACTTCTCAATGAAGTCTTGTGACAGACTTGCCACGCCGCATGCACACTCCATCCCTCCGAGTTTCCACGCACCATCAGTTCCGACGAAGATAGATGACATACAGATGTTGTTGTGACTGACAGCAGCCTGTGGGAGAAGTAGATAGAATGTTTAGATAGGGCTCTCAAGGAGATTTTCAGGTGACGCACAGGGCTAGAATTAATCTGTGGCCATGGGCCACGGTGCCCTACCCTTTGGCTTTTGTGCCCCTGGAAATGTGCACAGGACAAAAGCCAAGTTTTCTTTATTAATTCTCAAAGGTGCCCTCTTCTTACAAGTGCCCTAAATTTTGCAAGAATTGGCTTGCCCTTTTCAAATCCTAAGTCTAGCCCTACGCACTGTTCAGCTACGGTACACAAAAAAACACAATTTTTCTGTAATTAGGACAAGGACCAAATATACAGTGAGGTACCAGAGTTTGTACCAGCATGAGTCAGGCATACGAAATTCCATGTCAGTAGGCCCTATACACCTACACTTACAGCGTCATGAAGAAATGTGATTCCCTCGATTATATTGTACATGCCAGCAAGGATTTCACAAGGACTTAGGCCCTCGATCACCTGATCCAAACATTTCACTGGCTCCGTCACCAAGACATGGTTCCCAGAAATCTTGCCATATGCTAAAAACTTTACTATCGTAGGGTGGCGGATTGTCTTCAGGTGCTGAAACAAAATGGTTTTAAAATGTACAGCAGGTAAGTCATAAGATACGCTACTTAAGAGGATCACAGGGATCTGCTGCTGATGGTGGGGGTGGGGGGTCAGTCATGTCTATNTGGCCCCATCACCAACAACACACCCAACACACAAACATAGCTCCTTGCCCAGTTCCTTCCACTGGGTATTTTTGAAGGTACCCCTCTAATACAGGTTTATGCAAGATATGAAGACTCTCGGTGAAAGAACTGTGGCAGGTTCGTTACTTTTGTCGAACTTTGACCTCTGTAACCTTGAAAAGTAGGTCAAATCAAAAACCCGTTACATATATTATGTATCCTATTTATATACACCTACTTATAAAAATTTGGAGATGATCCAGTCATTAGTTCAGGAGTTATTGCACTTTTTGTGTTTTTGGTTTGACCGGGTTTATTTATCGAGCCGCTCGATGAATAAGCACTTCTTTCGGTCTTATGTGTCAAGCCGCTCGATGAGGAGTACGTGGATTCAGTGTTATTTATCGAGCTAGCTTGACAAGCAGGGTTCAAATTCAGCATTGTTCGTCGAGCTGGCAGTAAAGACACACCTCCTCAAGAATATGCATGCAATGGCTTCAGCTTGTTTAGTTCGGAAGTCGGCAGTGTGGTGGTGCCGCCATTGCTCGCAACATGGAGGTCTCCGAAGCCAAATCATCCTTTTTTCAACCCATGTTTCTGTGTGATGATCCAAATTTTAGACACTGTGGTCGCATGCCTAGCTTCAGACTCTCGGTTTTCGTCAGTCTCAAGATTAATCCGCTGGGGTTTGTGGGTCAGAATCTGCCGGTGAGTCCAGGGTGTGCCCAGCAGGATGATGCGACGATTCTGTAGACGATTTTATCAGTGTCACCACTAAGAAAAAACAACTAACCAGTTGTTCTAAAAGAAGAAAAACAAGCAAAAGCAAAAAAATGAAAAAAATGTAATGCCCACACGAGAATCGAACCCTCGACTTCAGGGCTGTAGTCCCTACATCTTTGCAATGTGCCAATCAACACACTGAAGACAGTGGTAGAGTATTTATCACCTGGTTCCGGAAATACGGGCAGCTCGACGTTTAAGCCCAATTTTCCTTACTGTTTAGCGAGCCGGGCTTGATAAACAGCCACTTCGTTTTGGTTTTGGCCACCTGGAGGCCAAGCCAAGAATCGAATAGGACCGAAACTTGGTGTTATGGGTCATCTGACCTCTAGCGTCCAATGGAACTACCTAGTAAGTCACATTTTTAGAAAAACTGAGTTAAGGCCAAATTCGTACTGCATAGGTATTTTTCCACCATAATAAACAGTTTTTGTTTACAAAATGTCCGCCAAAGCCTCAGAATGAGAAACGTAAAGCATACTAGTAGTAAGTGCACCACTCGGTCAATGCTTCCCAAAGTAAAACCTAGTAAGAGCACACTTGCCTGCTTTGTTCAGTGATATGCACATGTTACTTACTATGTTTTTCCTCTGTACCTCATGTGAGTCACTGAAGTGTGCTGGAGTGTTTACGAAGTTCAAAATGGTTTTAGTTTTAAAATTAATAAACTTTCTATTCGTCTATTTACAATTTGTCTCATTTATTACTCCAAGGGACATCAGTAAGCATCAGAATTGTGACTTGCTAGGTTTTTACCTTTGCAAAGTTAGCATGAAAACAGAGGTAAAACACAGCAAGTCGCATTTAATCCTGTAATATAACATTTTTTTAAAAACATCTTAAAATGTACTTCAGAACAATTAATTAGGCCTAGGCCTAGAAGTGTTTTCCACAACAAAACTCTTCCAAGTTGTCATTCCAACTCTTAATATTGGACCTGGAAATATAAACCCATTTTTCTCGAAAATACCAAAATGTGACATACTAGGTAGTTCCATTGGACGCTAGACCTAGGGGTATATATGTACCAAGTTTCAGATCAATAGCTCCAGTGGTTACGAAACGTGCCCTGCTAACGGACGACGACGACGGACGACGACGGACGCTGACTGACGACTAAAGCTAAGCGCACATGTCCGACAAAAAGCCTTCCGAAATGTATACGTTTACCGGATCCGTTATCGGATTGAAATGGGACACATTGATTGACACTTGCCACCGCACATGGCCGTTATTATCATCCGGAACGAATTAAGTAACGTATGCGATATCGGACGGTTGGAACATGTTCCATTCATCCGTCAAAAATAACTGTTGCCGTCCGGTATTCGGAAGGAATTCCTTTATAATGACGTAATTTTGGGATAACCCTTCGATTTTCCCAGTGAGGGAAAAACTGACATCCGTCGGTGCTGCGAATTTTAACGCATACATGTGCGCGGTGTTGCCGTGCGTTAAATTGCATCCGGTGAACGGATCCGATAAACGCACACATTTCGGAAGGTTTTTTGTCGGACATGTGCGCTTAGCTTAAAGCAAGGTTCATTGGCACACGTATCCGATCCGTTTCCAGTCCGTTTGCCCCTAGTTTTCCGGATACGACAACGCTGAAGTCCATTTGATAGATTTTTTGCGGACCTGAATCGGACCAATTCCGTGTGCCAATGAACCTTGCTTAAAGCTCACGGGTGAGCTAAAAATTATTTCAATACCCATTATAAGCTAACTAAGGTCTAAAAATGCCCCGAGTCATATTATTTTGAATAGGTGAAGATTTCACTCGGATATCACCAAAATCTCTCTATAGGCACCTGGAGGACTAAGTTTACTATCTTAAAACGATTACTTTATAAAAATTATCGAGTAATTAAGTGCAAAACAAATCAGAAAATCACAGAAAAAGCGGGGAATTCCACCCGAGTTGATCAATAATGAATGTCTTTATGGGGGCACTAGCTTATGCCGACGATATTGTATTGTTGTCACCTACACGCCGTAGTCTTAGAAAAATGCTGGCCATCTGTCAAGATTATTCTGTTGAGTTCCACGTGAGGTTTAATCACGATAAGAGTCAGCTAGTGTACTTTGGCGATAAGGACATGGCTCATCTACCCCTTGTATGGGCTGGACAGTCCATATCCGTATCACCATCGGCTATCCATCTTGGACATAGAATAGGAGATAACGTGAACGATATGGTTATGGATGATGTGAGAAATGAGCTTTTTGCCAGAACCAATGTTTTGATGGCTATAGCTACTTTTACACTACGCAGAATTTTGGCCCGGATGAACCGTGCCGTGCTCGACCCGGGCCAGGACCGCCTCAGAAAGAGCATTTTACCCCATTTACACTGCACCATGAAAACAGCGCCAATATCTGAATCGCCGGCTCTCCTTTCTGTGGAGGTACGAAATCTCCGTCATTTTCAATATGTCTGCGCCCATGATCATTCGCGGCAATGACGTGAGTTCAAGGCCGATAAATGAGCATGCGCACTTCACTAAAGGCGAGTCATTCAAGTGGGCCGAGCCCAGTAGCGTGTTTACACAATGTACACTGTGCAGTTTTCCAGCGGAACCGTGCTCGACCCGGGTCGAACCCACCTCCTGTTGGGGGGTTCGGCCCGGATGAAAGTAGCACCGTGCCGAGCCCAGTTGTGCCGTGCCAACCCATTTACACTATTACCTTTTTTGCCGCGCCGTGCTCGACCCGGGTCGAGCACGGTTGAAAACACGTAGTGTAAAAGAGGCCTATGTTTGGACACTGTGACACTGAGATCAGGTACAAGTTGTTCAAAACGTTCGCCATGGCACTGTACGGATCCCCATTATGGGATCTGTCAAGAAGGCAATTGGAACGTTTTGCTGTGACTTGGCGTAAATGTGTGAGGAAGCTGTACCGGGTCCCGTATTTGACGCGATCTCGGTTGGTTCCGTTGATCTGTTCGGACATAGATCCCGAATTGCAGGTTATGTCCAGATTCGTTATATTGTAAATGTCTGATGGATAGAGACGCACATGACTACTCATTCTTTCGGTTAAACGAAATCAATGAGATGTTGAATGACCTGTGTTGTGATAGGTCTATTTAATGTATATTCTCTGCGAATAAGACATAATTGTACCAACATGTTATAATGTAAACTGGCATATCAGGATCCACTAGTGATCCTTGACCATTCTCACTAGCGCACAGTTCATCCAGCACCCGCACCCTTGTTTTCGTAAATTGTACAAACGTACGAATAAAGAATATTATTATTATTATTATTATATATCCATATCGGAGTAGGCCAGGAGCTGGCGTTGAAGTTTTGGAACCTCCCAACGTGTTTGGACATTTTCGTCCTCCGCGGTCCAAACACCTCCCTGGGTGGCAGCACCAGATGTCAGTTCAGCGCGGGAATTCTGCGTCGTCGTTTCGCCTTCAAAGACAGTTCGTCCTCAGTTTTCGCCCTCAATCAAAAGGGTTTGATGGATTCTGCAGCTAGAAATTGCGTGTTTGGCACCCTGCTCTGTCGTGTAGACGAGAATACCTGTAGAACGTCATTAATTTCGTCACAATGTCCATAGGCCTACCGGAACAGGCCCGGTATAAATGGCGTTGAAGTTTTGGAACCTCCTCCCAACGTCTGTCTACGTTCTCAAACCCGAGTTTTTCGCCCCGAGCAAGTTCGCTTGCAACTTCAATATCCCCAAGAAGTAAAAAAAATGTTTCATAACACGATTCCAATCGTGAGAGAGAGAGAGAATGCATGTTTTATGTTGTATCAAAACACAGCATCAAGAATTCAATATCGGGTTCCAGTAGCCGGATGTTGCTCACTCTCCATCGCCTTTAGTTGGTCCAAGACGGCAAGACGTCACGTCCTACACCACCAGAAAGCAAATAAGAAAATCAATAGGAAATGAAGTGTTCGATCAGTTGATTGCGCCGAATTAGCCGTTCGATTATGCAGTCCGGATCAACAGGTTTTTGGCTGTAGGCGTTCGGACCGATTCGTGCGGGGATGACCATGGCATTTATTTGGCAACTGTGGTTCCTGATGATAACCAGCTGGTCCTCGTGTGCAGGTAGGTGAAGAGTCACGCCCGATTCCTCTCTTATGGAGCGGTCAAAATATCAACTTTACTTGTATGATCACCATTGGTTGTTGGGTCGATCACCGCTCTCACGCGCCTCTAGACTGACGACATTTTGGCCCAAATTCAATGTTTCTCAGTTGCTGGCCCCTCCTGTGATGCAGTTGCTGTGCCTGTACTAAAGTAGCCTATTATAAAGCTGCCTCTTGGGCCCCCTGAACATGCTGAAGCGAGTTTACAGTTCGATAATGAGTTTCATCATCCATCATCGTCCGACATCCCGACGACGGTGCTAACGACGAAACGACGTCACTAAATCGAAATGCACACCCTCCGTCACATCTCAGCAGTGATTGCTTCCTTCCATTTAGTGGGACTCGAGAAGGCGCAGCTGTGGAAGACCATTTCCAGAGGTTTCCAGAGGTGCTTCAAGGGGACGTTTTTCAAGCTAAGCATTAATCGAAACTCTGTGTATAGCGAAAATGCGGTTTAAGCCAAGTTTAAGGGCCAGATGGGAAAACCACGGTGAACTGCCAACCACATTTGAGTTTAGAGGCGCGACATTTTGCTCTGTTTTTTGTTCGTCTTCGGTCGCACCGCTCGCAGCGCCGCTTGGTGGTGATAAAAAGTTGTGTGGGTTCCTCATTGGGATAGAGTGTTCCGTCGTAGACGAGATCTAACTGCGTCACATTTCATAAGGGATTCTGTCCTATACATCCATTCTGCATAATGCATCGTGTAGAAATCGCTAACCTCTTCCTACACTCTGCAGCAAGCAACCAGATTCCGTGTTCAAGGCTTTGGGATTTTCTCGTGCGACCAATCAGAAGCCTCGGTTCTCATGCGGTAATTTATTCAATACGAGTACGCCGTTCAACTTCGTAGCGGACAACTGGCCTGCTGGCACATAATTGACTTCCCATTGCCAGTCCTTCAACAGAATAACAAATAGTCTCCATCGAATATTGCCTTCGCGGCTTCTTTTTGAGTACTTGTAAGTCCTTGCACGGAGACTTTGCATTCGAAACATATTATTGCGCTGCACTTCTTTTCAACATGGCGGTGGCTGATCGATACTAGAGGGTGTTATTTGGAACGCCCTCTAGTGTCAAGAATGGGATTCGAACCAGGCTAGATGGCCGTCAGGGGTGAGCACCAGATGGTCCTATATTGACCGGGTGCGAGATCTTGAATGATGCATGCGTTAGACATTATTCGACCAAAAATTCACGAGCGAGCGATGAATTTTTGATTCGATTAGGACACCGGGACCGGGTACCAGTCCATCTTAAATGCGTTTTATTCATGATACCAGACGTCACTCGACACTCGACACCCGATAAGCAGGACATGATTTGAGTGGGGATAGTGTATACACCGTGAAACGCTTCCGTACAGGAAACGTATAATCAAATGGCGGAGTGTTCATTATTAAAACATTCGAAATGCACCGGAAGTGTAGCCATGACAACCATGATATTTATCAATCCGCACAATCGACGAACAACAGGTTTTATTGGTGCTCAGACTGCACAGATTTCGGCGCTAATTGAAATCCGTTGTTCGGTGCTTAAAGACACACTATTCCGCCGAAAATTCCAGCTTGTATCAGAAGCTCCGCCAAAAAATTAGCCAATGCCTAATGAAAACAGTTTTCGTTCTCTCATTCAGTCTCCCGAATCGCGATGGGCTAATAACCTTTTTCTAATGAATGCATTAATGCTTTCCCAGGGGATTCTTGCTCTTTTTACCTGAAAGAAATCATTGCAGCCATATATCAAGGGGAAATGATCAGGCATAATAGGCGTCATGGCAATAACAACTTCGACACAAGTCATAACTTTCGCAATGGATGGCGTCATTAAGAAAATCCGCTTTCAGCTATAAAAATGTTGGAGAAAAAAACCGGTGGTGTAAAGGGAAAGAGGTCCACCGGAAATTTCTGTCATGGATTGGATCTGCATGGCTAAGAAATACAACTCATTCTGCGCATCACGTGGTCCTTTCAGACCTACTGAGAACTCAATGCAAAATGGCGACAGACCAGGAGTCGAACACGTGACTCTTTCTCCTGTCCGACACTCACCACTGCGGCACCGCGCTCCCACAACGATGAAGAGGTTCACTATTAATAATCTGTGTCCCATTTTTCAGCCGATACCATCGGAATCTGGCCCATGTCCATTGCGAATGGCCGTGACGTGTCGGAATATCACAACCACGGCAAACCCAACATGGAACTCATCTACTACGGTGGCATCAACGGGCCGAATACGGCCGTCTATTTCCCAGGATCGGGCAGACATATACACATCCCGAAACTTAACGGGCTTACCGGCGGAAGTTTCAGTGTCGGTGCTTACATCAACATGGTGAACCACCCTTTAAAGACTCCAGTCCCGTTTTTTGGGTTGCTGTCTTCAACGGGCACCACTTTGTTTGTGATTGAAATTACCAACGATCTAAAATTGTCGCACAGATTTCCGGCCAAAGGTTCGAGTGGCGAAACAACGTTTGCAGTAAAAAAGGAAGCTTGGGCGTTTGTAGGTAGGTTGACGACGAAGGCCCGTTTCCACTGACACCCCCGTGCGTTTCCTGTCCGATTTGCGGTGATCGGAGGTGGAGGCCTTCATCTTCTGTAGGGCGTATCCAAATTATCATCTGTTTTCATTTGATCTACTTTCCCCTCTGTTCTCCAGGCATGTCCTACAACTCGAAGACCGGTTTCACTCGAATGTGGATCGATGATACCGTCTCGGAGATCTCCCAACGTACCGACCTTCTCAGTGGCGTCAGCAACGCCGTCATTGGTGCAGGCAACACCGACAAAGATTGGGGAATTAATTTCAAGGAGGGAGTTATTTCATGTGTCGTTTTGTACAACACTGACACTGCCGACAAGGCTATCATCCAAGCACGTCAGACATGCGCATTGTACGGTAGGTGCCACGTGATCAATGACGGGGACCAATCATTCCGCTCACTGTTTTGAATTAGCCAATCAGTCGCGCGCAAGGGTTGTCACCGTCGGGTCCTGAAGATGTCGCTTTGATCGAGTGCCTCACGGTGGAATTTAACCGTCCAAGGGGAGATCGCGGTAGGACGAAGTGTAGACTGCATGATTCTCGTCTTTGCCGCTCCACCCCCGCGGCGCTCATATCCAAAGCCGGGAACCAATCCAGACGAAGAACCAATGCTTTTTAATGGCTATTCTCCTCTCTTTTGCATTGCAGGAAACAGCGCCGTGTTTTCAAAGACTGGCGCAGGCATTCCACCAGCCTCCGTCATGACAAAATCCATCCAAGCCGTCAGCACATTCGAGTGCACCAGCAAATGTCTTCGGGAGACCACGTGCCAATCGTGTAGCTTTTCGGACGCAGCAAAAATGTGTGTGCTCGCCAGTCAAGCCTTGAAATCCTCCTCCCTGACGCCCTCTGGTGACTACAAGTCGTACAACTTCGGTGCATAGATATGAAGGCAGAAGGCCCTATAGGTGGGGCTA
Source organism: Notospermus geniculatus (assembly GCA_002633025.1). NCBI lineage: Eukaryota > Metazoa > Nemertea > Pilidiophora > Heteronemertea > Lineidae > Notospermus > Notospermus geniculatus. The sequence goes on from NMRB01002350.1 coordinate 31,326, forward strand.
CTGAAGACTGAACACCAGTGCGCATCATTACCCGATGTTCATTATATTGATCAAACATATTTCAACTTCCAGTTTCTTCCTTTTTGCGCTGTATTAATCCCCGAAATGACCGGCGCTGATTGGTTGATCGACAATGATGATGATCCCGCAGAAAGCGGGAATGCGCCGGCGCGCGTTCCTGATTCGTCAAATGGGCGTCGTCATGACACTCAGTGCGGGAGGTATTTGGACAGTGGCACTTCAAATGTACATGTATTTAGTTTCGACTCTTTTCTAGATGGTAACATAAATTATTGTGCTTAACTTGGCGTTAACTTTGTCTTTGCGCATCTCCTGCATTCAAGATAATGTCATGATAATATTTTACTGTCAAGACAGAACCGGAAGGAAAATTATGACCTGTTTACCACTCTTTGGACCGTGGCATGCGGTCTATTTTGAGTAACGGATTTGGTCAGCGTAACCTGTAGGCCTACTTCCTCATTTACAGGCAGTGATAATCAGTAATCGACCAAGAACCCAATCAAAAGGTTGACACACTGTGATTGGTTCCGGCTAATCGATTCATGACGTAACGCACTGGAATTCCATGACGTCACGCAAAACTTCTATCGATCTATTTTTATCAGATTGGGACAGCTTTCTCATGACCTGCGTCGTTGCCATTTGGTTCGAAATAGTGGATATGTGTGCATAGAATTATTGATTGTTTATACCATGTAGGGCATGTTCGGATTAAGCCATGGGATGTGGACCCTCAGTCGAACTTTTCGGTGAGTTTATATCAGGGTTTTTTCGTTAACTTTGCTGAGAGACTCCATTAAGAGACGAAACCGTAGACTGAGTATTTATCAAAGTTCTGTAAGACACTTAGGCCCAATAACGGTGTAAACTGTCACAGTGTTCCCGTTTCGCACTGTTTCTCCTCATTGTATAGGCCTATGAGGTACATTGTGAAATGAGATTGACGAATTTCTCTGTGTCACGCTGAATGGCAACACCGAGATATAGGGAACACCAGTAAATGTTACACTGGCATCACCTAGCTGAATCCAACATTCTGCACAAAGATTTGGGATATTAGGGAGTTTTCGCAAAGCCCCCGAAACGCCAACGCGAACGTCTGACCTTTTGTTCGGTGCTCTCATCGTGGCATCAAACAATGGGTTTGGCGTTCGCATTGGCGTTTCGGGGGCTTTGCGAAAACTCCCTAATATGAAGAATTTCATTGCAAATTTGAGCCTACTATGCCTTCTCCACCAAGAAGGTCACAGTAATATTGTTGCCAGGCCTATAAACGGACAAAATTTGGCAGGAAATAGCCAAGTTTCATTCCTGCCGCAGCATGCAGTGTGGTCGGTTATGCCTGAGTCACCATGGGGGCAAACATGTCGCGTTTGACACTGGACAAGGAGTGTTTTCCCCGGAATTTTTTTTCATTCCTTGAACAAGTTCATTAGTCCTCTTACAACAGAAGTCTTCTAACCACCACAAGTTTTCTTTCCAACTTGACAACAAAACAAACACTCTTTCTGTGTATACCCTCGATATTGAATGACCTGACAAAATGTAAAAACATACGAGCAAATTACGATCATGTACGATTTTACGTTTCCCCGTCTATGTTTTCCCCCTCTCAGATAAGTCGGTCTACACGTCCCTGCCGGGCACCCCCCAGCCGGAACAGCGGGTTGACAAAAACAAGAACACCATAGACAATGAGAAGACACTCCGTGGTGACGTCATACAGAAGCAGTACGCCCGGAAAACGAGAGAGGAGAAGTTGAGGGAGATGGACAGGCGGCGGTCATCTGCTGCCAAGGTGAGGTCACAGGTCAAGGCCGGGTCAAGGTCATTGGATGACCTAGAATGCAGCTGCTGCAAAAATGTTTGAATAGGCATGGTGGTGTGGTGGATACGTAGCCTTGATTGACTCAAGAAATTTGAACACAATTGTCTTGACAAAAATCTTCATAAGCGGTTTTTCCACGGTACAATATTATTGCACAATATGGGGCCCAAAATGGGTGTCATGTGCTTCTGGCATAATGGATGGGAGAAAGATTGGCAATATTTCCCATTTTGATCCTCATTTGTGCAATAATATTGCATGTGGATAGGCCGCTTTACAGGACGGGGCAGCAAAAAATCAGGCAATCAAAGGTCTCCTGACTTTGAGACGCGCCCTTGTCACCTCCTTTGTTGACAGTTCCTTACCTGTTGTCATGGTGAGAGAAAATCTAATCAGGCTAACAAGGTTCACCTGTCCCTATCAGAAATTCATACCCCGGGCAGTGGGGAATTCTCATGCCAATCTTACGCTGGGCACATTTTAAATTCTTGTTCTGCTTGACACCGCAGGATTTTTGGTTCACGTAGTGACCATTATTTTCATACCGGTTTTGCCCGATTCACTCTTCGATAGCGCGGTTATTCACATTATCATAACCAGGGCTTCGCACTCACGCAGGAAACTTTCACTGTGAGGCTGAAGATTGAAAGCCAATAAAATCGGATAACCTTCGATAAAGATGAACTTTTAGTGAATAACCTTAATAAGTTAAACGTAGATATCCATTTGCTGCTTCGGATTTCTTCTGGGGCCATAATATTCGTTAGTTGGCCTAAAAATTGCGTTTAATGCCCAGTGCATTCGCGATATCCAATACATGGCAGAATAACACAGGCAGGACGAGCCTATTATTGGAAGGCGTAGGGGTTTCAGGATTGTTAGATATAAGTCGACATCGCAAACGTAAAATGCGTAAAATGATACATTTTGCGGGAGAAAGGTTACAATAAACTAGCCGATTTTTGAGATAAGGTATGAATTATTAATGTAGATAACTCTTATGAAACGCCTAATAATTAGAAATCAACCCGCCTTGCCTGCCTCCCCTGTGAATAATGAGTCGATCATCACCACGTGGGTGAACAAAGCAGGCTACCGGTCGTCGAGTGCAGGTAATCGCCTCCTGGATGAGCACTGCCTGGATTCTACGTGTAGTGCCATAACTTCCCTGGTGGCAAAGCAATGAACTATCCTTAGGGCCATGTCGGGTATTGGAAATCCAGAATTTCTAAAATGGTGCCCCATGTCCCTCAATTGCGATATTTTTTTCGATAATTTCACTACGCGAACCTTAACGCCACTAGGCTTGTTATCATTATCAAATTTCTCATCGTGTATGGGTGGTTATATCCGCAAATACGGACATACAAAAGTAAGAAGGTTGTAAGTCGTGATCTCGAGTCGCCTTGCCAAAATCTCGATTCGTGGCTGAGAAAGACGTTGGGCGGCGCTGCAGTCGTATAATGATCTGGAGTCACAGCTGATACGAGACGTTGCTCAGTTTTGATCTTCTGCGACTCCAGATCATCTTACGACTGCAGCGCCACCCAACGTCTTTCTCAGCCTCGAAATCCCATCATAATGACTCGACATTGTAACGACGTTTTGCGGATATAACCGCCCATACGCGTCGAAAGTATAGGAACACAAGGCCTTCCCTTTTACCCTCACGCAGTGATATCTTCCAGTGATCAATGAAAGCCATGAAGCAGGATTGCTGCCCGCTTCTCAGCCATCTTGTGCTCTCTCTCTGTAGATGTCCTTAATCACTCACCTTAATTTTGTTATGTTGTCCTTCAGGGGAAAACAAACACATTTATTTTGCTTAATGTGCCCCAATCGTTGAGTCTATAATCCCCTAAACCCAAATTAATCTAAAGGCTTTTCACACAAGCCTGTTGAAAGTGCAAGCACTGACGTAGATTGTAAGGGATTAGGCATTCAAATCGTCAAAACCGTGTCGTCGTATTGCCTGGCAGGCCGTGACAGGAGAATTTTCACTCAAAAGAGAAGACAACTTTCCCCCATTAGATCAACAGATACCATAGCAAGTGAATCAGAGTCCTGAAACGTGGACAAGGACCTTCTTTCCCAAAGGGTATACTATGTTAAATGTCCTTCCTTCGGACAGATGACGAGAAAATGGCGCTGATGTGACGCCCCCTTGTTTTCCTGTAAATTTATTGTGGGAACAAATTAAAATGCATGGTTTGTTATTTTCTCAAATTGGGCGTGAAAATAGCTCAAGGGGAAACATGTACTTGTTTTAGCGTGATGTATAAATTAATGCATATTTGGCATTCTTTGTTCACGGGTTTGAGAGCCAACTACAGTATGTTTGAACTGAAGCAACGTTTCGTGGATGTTCAAGATTGTAACGGTGTAAAAATAACTTGGAGGGGAGGTAGCCGTCAGCCCAATTCTGGCTGTCCATGATTTTTTCTTGATGTTCCATTCCGAATAGGCAACGAACAGATTATTGGTCCAATGATTATTGGTCAAGAAATGTCGTCAGGGGTTCTTCCTTGACATAATGTGTGTCGATACAAAAACATGGCTCGACACACTCCCTGTCTTTGCTGGTCATTACTAAATCGTGGCAGCAATGTCAAAATTAGTATCTATTTCTTTTGTTTCCTTCACCCTGGTCACTGTAGCTCAGTGGTTACTCCAGGGTTTTAAAAAGTCCCAGTGGGGGTGTGGAGCACCCGAGCCACTGGGTATTATTGTTGTTGTTGCCTCCGGAGTTGGGCTCTGGTGCGGTCGTCTGCAATGTCAGTTTATAGAGGTGGCGCTTTTCTTCTTGGGATTGGTCCGCAGTTCTGTAATAATTAGAACTAATAGCCTCTTCAAGTATAACAAGAGTGGTTATTTGCCCGAAGTGAGACAATAACCAGGTGAAATAGACTAGTTTGCTATTTCTTATAGTTTTTTTAATGTTTTTTAGGATTATTGTGACCGTGTTATGGAGGATCGGGACAGATTTTCCCTGTCAAGCCGTTATGGATCTCGCGGGACGTCGCGTGCAACTTCGAGAACGGGATCTCCATCAATCTACAGAGGTACAAGACGTTTAGACTGGTTTCCATCTTTGCCGCTCCACTGGCGGCGCTACTATCCTTCCAAGCGCCGCGGGAGTGGCGGGCAGCAACGATTGGAACAGCAGTGACACCATGGGGCAAGCTGGTTGTGCGTCATAAAAACACCCTGTGACATGTAAATGCGGGCTATAAAGATATCATTTGGGGGTAGATGTTTCACAATTGGCTCCTTGATCGGAATATAGATATGGGCGGTAATCTTAAACATGTTAGGTCCGTTGTTTTACCCTGATATACCGTGGCTGGCAGGGGTCTAAGGACACTGACTCCTGGGGAGTTACATGGCAGCCATTTCTTATGATCTCTTGCATTGTCTAATAAAATTGAACGCCTTCTTTCTTCTTGTAGTGACGCCATTAGCGATGGCCAATGGTACACAGACGCCGCAACGGGATGACGTCAGATCGGCTGCGCCCGCCAAGAAACTGAGCGACTTGAATGAAGCAACCAACGAAAGTCTGCAACTCAGGTCAAAATCTACGGAGTCAGAAGAAAGAAAAGATGCGGCTCCTTCGAATGATGCACTGACGAGGGATGCTGGGACTGACTTTGACGCCCAAGAGAACACAGAGGAGTCGATTGGCGGCCCTCATGCCTTTACGGAGGGTAAGGGTAAGGGTAAGGGGGTCAAACGGACAAAGGAGGGGAATGAAACCTCGGGAGTAGAAAAGGAAACGGAGAAAAGAGAAAAAGGAGAAATCGGGGAAAAGAGACAGGAGAATGAAAAACGGGTTGACAATGCTGAGGAAAATGACAGTAATTGGATACCCCATCCTCATGCGGTTGATCCTGGGGACGAGCTTACACAAGGAGCAAAACTGAGTAACCAGGGGGTCGAGAATACTGGGAGTGAAAGGTCAGGAAATCACGTGACTGTGGTAGACGATAAACTTGAGTCTGATGAGAAAGACAATAAAAGTGATGTTTCAGAGACGGTGCCAAAGAAAAGTAAAAGGAAAAAGAAAACACATAAAAAAGTGAAACCTGATGTAGAGAATGGAGATGTTGATATTGAGAGGTCAAGGTCAGGGTCAAGGTCAAGGGAGAGAAAATCTGAAGTCGTCGTCGTCAATGAAAATAAACCAGACTTTGTTCCCACGGCTGAAAACGCCGAATCTATTGTATTCACAAAATCAGAAAACTGTGAGTCAGATAGCGTGGCTTTCAACTCCAACAATAGCGCCATGAATGGTGACGCTGGCGATGACCTTGACCCCGATGTTGGAAACGACCTTGACCTGGCGGCACCGACTTTCCCGAGTTTTTCCGCTCGGAAAGTAGGCGGAGGGATGAAGGGGAAACGACCGATGAAAAAACGATCTAAGAAACCGCATGCCGAGGGGGGTGCGGGAGGTGTGGCGGATGAGCTGGATCGGTGAGACTCGCCGATTTTCGGCTGATCCGTCAACGGAGCAGAATGACGAATAGTTAGAGGGTCCATTGGTTGCTATGGGAAGTGACGACCCCTTGATTAGTGCTTTGGCCATCCCTCTCACCTCCAAGTCAAAGGTTGCCGTGGTTATTTTGGCACCGCTTTAGCATGACTGCCGTACCAGAGACACACGGTGCGCGGGCAGCCAAGAAGCGTCGAAGGTCCGGGGGGGGGGCTATTCCGAAGTTCTGCGAGATGCCCTCCTTATGTCGTGTTGTGTGGAGAGGTTTGATATCCAAAGAAGATTAAGTCAGTAACGACGTTTCATCACCCTCATACGCAGCATTTTGTTCACTTAGCGGAGGTGTATTTTGTATACAAGCCTAATTTATGTGCTAGTTTAAATATCAGCAGAAATGTAACTTTATTTTGAGGAATAAAAATAAATATTAGGAAAAAGAGTTCCAGTAGATCAGTCGTCAGCGATATATAAAGTAGGGGAAACCGGAGCCTCAAAAGAAGACGCCATCCATTTCTCGTTGAATGTCAATGATCATTAGCGACATCTACACTCTAAAAACTCAAGTGTTGAATTCAACACTTCAAAGAGGCTTGAGAGTGACAACATTATAAAGTGTTGTATCCAACATTTAAAGTGTTAGATCCAACACTTTAAGTGCTGGATCCAACACTTTCAAATGTTATAACTCTTAAGCCCAACATTTGAAAGTGTTGGATCCAGCACTTAAAGAGTTGAATGTAACACTTTAAATGTTGGATACAACACTTTTATAATGTTGTCACTCTCAAGCCTCTTTGATGTGTTGAATTCAACACTTGAGTTTTTAGAGTGTATTGATAAAAATCTCAGGCTTATGTTGCCGCCTGCCAAAGAACAACCAACCAAGTCAAAGAAGGCATATGACTGGTGAAGTAATGGTCCTTCACATTGCAGTTCTTACTTCAGCGAACGGGAACTTCATTATGCACCCGCCCATCATTCGGCCCGCCATTATTTTCCCGCCAAAACTCTGGTACCCGGTTCCGAGGTTCGTTGGAACCACGTGCCTAGCAATGGCTTCGTTGGATACAAGATGGCGGCGGCTATTTGACAATGACAAGTAAGAATGGTAAGACGTTAAACTTCGCATTTATTTTCCACGCTTCAGGATATGTCCAGTCTGTGAATCAATTCAAATCTTAATTGGAATATAATTCGTGTTCTTACAATAAAATACGCCTGAATGATCGGCGTTGCCAATGTAAATAGCTCTATAAGTGCTAATGGCATACATTGTATTCTGATATACTACATTGTGTACTTAAGGCTATTTGTATTTGCATTTAATATGTGTAGGCTACCGTGTATTGACGACCTTAATTTAGTAAGTCGGTTTGTTTCCTGTTGTGGACGATTTGTAGGTAGGTTGAGAGTTTTTGAGAATTGCCTAAATCCGTCTTGGCTGGCGGTGAGTGTCCTTGTCCTGGTCCTAGTGCAGGCGGAAAGGGTTAACGCCGTCCAGGCTGGGTTGTTCAAAACTTTGACGTTAACTCTAACGTGGCGTTAACTGCAAACTGATGGGGATAACGCCAAGACGGCAATAACGCCACGTTTTCTGTTTTGAAAACCCGGCCCTGGGTGACGCAAGCTTGCCCCCCCCTCGGGTTGCCCCCGGTGAGGCGTACTGCACGCTTCGCTGGGTAGGACAGAGTTGTTTATAGCTTTATACCAAAGTATTGATGCAGAAGGTGATAATGTGATAAATTTGAAAAGCTCAATATTCTTTGCAGGAGACGTGTAGATGAATACTGATAGGTGCTAGACGGTCTCGTATTTGCAATGAGTCACAATTTCATAGATTAAAATGGCTGAAGCGCAGCAGACATTGGACGGGGCACCGAGTTCCCCAACCCTAAAGTCACAATCACAAACAAAAACAATTTTATCGCCAAGAAATCCTGGACACCAAATAGCCAGGATACCGTCTCCTCCACCGGAAGTCAAGGAGGCAAATGCCAAGAAAAATGCGGAGAGAATGTCGGCAAAACATCGGTATCCTCCGTCATTGGTTCGGCTAGCTACAGTCACTATGGCTCCTCGGTAAGTAGCTAGTGATATTTGATATCTGCAGAAAGCCAATTATTCATAGACTGGCAATTTTGTCCTTGTTCCGTGAAAAATTCCTTATATCTGAAGTGTTCGCTTAAACTTGCATCCTGGGGTAATCAGTGGTTCTTAGCGCTCGCTCCCTACGTCACCGCACACATCCTGAGGTAATCAGTGGTTCTCAGCGCTCGCTCCCTACGTCACCGCACACATCCCGAGGTAATTAGTGGTTAGCGCTCGCTCTCTACGTCACCGCACACATCCTGAGGTAATCAGTGGTTCTCAGCGCTCGCTCCCTACGTCACCGCACACATCCTGAGGTAATCAGTGGTTCTTAGCGCTCGCTCCCTACGTCACCGCACACATCCTGAGGTAATCAGTGGTTCT
>NMRB01002350.1:40231-68537 GCA_002633025.1 Notospermus geniculatus
GGTAATCAGTGGTTCTTAGCGCTCGCTCCCAACGTCACCGGACACATCCTGAGGTAATCAGTGGTTCTTAGCGCTCGCTCCCAACGTCACCGGACACAAACCTGACCGCTGATTACATCATGGTTAAACTTTTACAGTCAGAAGAATAAAAAGAACGGCAACTATATCGAAGGTCCCCATCACTATCGTAAAGTCATTACATTGGACGAGGCGATGAATGCTCGGCCACCTTTACCGAGAGATTTGGATGGACCGACACCTTGTGCGTACACTCCACAGAGCATGCCGAGGGAACGGAACGCTCCGGCGTTTTCATTTGGTCGAAAAACGTGGCCAGAAAAAGGTAAGTCTGTAGTGGGTTCAGGGTCGTGGAGCCGGAGGAGGCCTGGGAACCCTTGCCTGGGAACTCTCATCCTCGCAGCCAGAATCTTCACACACGCTCCCCTTCCCGCGCGCTTGGTTCTGATTGAGGGAGGGGTGCGACCGTGAATGACCTGACTGACATTCTCAGGATATGGAGAACTCCGTGGCTTACTGGAAAAGACGGTACAGGCGGAACGGAATCACCTCGACCTGGTTCTCTTCGTTTTGCTGTTGCTCAAATTACGTGGTAACAAAAATAGATAAGAGAGGATGCTCCGCATGTTCCGTTCCGTTACGCCTATTACAGGAAGCCAAACTCTTGCTGCTGCTGCTGCTGCTGCTGTTGCGCTTTCGTTGGTGATTTCGAAGATCTTTTTCTGAAGCATTGCACTAAATTTCACAATCTGTTTTCCCATCAAGGGTGAGGATCAAGGTCTGTAGTGGGTTCATGCAGGGTCGTGGAGTCGGAGGAGGCCTGGGAACTCTCATCCTCGCACCCAGTCTTCACACACACGCCCCTTCCGCGCGCTTGGTTCTGATTGAGGGAGGGGTGCGACCGTGAATGACGGGTGAGGTGTGAAGGGTGAGGTGTTTGTCGGGTAAAACCTCCACCAGACAATAAATGTCATGTGGAACTCGAAATGGAAAGACAGTGGAAAATAACCATGTATCCCTTTGCTTTCAGATGGTTATGGTGCTCGAACGTCCTGGTCAAAGACTTGGTTTAATACTCCACATATTTGGCAAGACAAGGTGGACTTTCATTCAGAGAGACGGGTGAGAGACAGATCTGTCTTCACACCAGGCGTTCCCTCCACTACGCGGGAGTGTTCTCATGCTAGACTCGGGACCCAGTCGTTGTGTCGCTCCGGCCGCCGCACTACACTCCACACTCCACACTTTGTGGAGTGTAGTGTGGCGGCCGGAGCGACACAACGACTGGGTCCCGAGTCTATCTCATGCGAGTTGGCTCTCATTGGGCAAGGAGTCACCATGCTTGTCTCCCCCTACTTACGTCTTGACCAATAACACGAACGATTGCCCATAGCTTTCTACAGCCGAGTTGCCCATGGAAAGACAACTTGTGCCAGAAAACCCTCACGTGGGGGAACGCCTTGTTGTATGAATTTGTCCTTGGTTGCGGGAGAACTGTTTTCGTCTAGGATTTGAACATTGTAGGCCTCTGATTCATTATTTTCAGTGGCCGTCCCCAGGTCATTACACCCAGAGAAGTCTTCTCGGTCCAAAACAGCCCTCAGCACCTGAGGCCCCCTCCTTCTCACTAGGGGCGAGAAAAGACTTCGTCTTGACGAAGAAAGGCGTGGAGAATGAACCGTCTCCGAATGAATACAATCCCTCACGGGCGGATAAGGTGGTGCACCGATCGGCTCCTGGTTTCTCTCATCAGGTTAGGAGACGGACGATGTTGTGGAATCAAAAAGGTGGGTTTGCTACAGATATTCCCTGCTTGATTCACATTTCCCTGCTTGATTCACATTTCCCTGCTTGATTCACATTTCCCAGCTTGATTCACATTTCCCTGCTTCATTCACATCATGTGAATCTGTGGATATTGTAATCTTCTCTCCCTTTTCTGCAGAACCGACCCCAGACCCCGGACAATATCGTGGACGAGTCACGCCAACACGATATCATCGACCTGTTTACTCTTTCGGATTTAGGAGGGAGAGGACTCACAACTTGGGACCTTTTGCAACATTATGAAGGACCGCAATTAGTGCCTGATTGAGGTTCTGAAGGGTGTTATAAAAGTTGATCCTTGGCATGAACAATGGCAAAATTATCCACATTGTCAGGTGATACTTCCCAAGAATTCACCACAGAGGAAAGTGTCTCAGGGGTTACAGGGAGCATCTTGCACTGGCCAGCAGATGAATTGAGACACGTTCCATATCACATCTCTTGGCTTTTGGTGGTGTTCTGCTCCAAATTGGAACACACAGCTACCATGGTTACATGTATATCAGTTTTTTAACCAGGAATGGGATTTTTTATTGTATATTCTTGCCTCCTAACTTTCACAGTATTTCTGAAACAGTTATAACTCAAGTTTCCCTTGCCATTTCTAAAATGAGCGATTTTTAGTTCGTTGAATATGATTAGAAAATAACGGGCGTGGTCCAAATTATGTAAATAATGTATAAAAGTCCAGCAGTACCAGAGTCAATTTAATGCGATTTGACAATTTTATGAGGCAAGTCAGGGTACCGGTACAGAGCCTGTAATTTGTGTACTCCGATAAAACAGGCTATTTGACTGTGGTACATGTATATCGGTCTCCAGCACACACTCACTAGTTCCTGGGTTTACCACGAAGTGTCACTGTTTTGTTTGTGCAAGTTTTTATTGCACGGGGTTTAACTGCTGTTGACGGGACATATATTCAGAAATTTATTCCTTGCCTTGAACAATTTTTAATAAAGGTATGTTTTTAGTAAAGAATTGTTGTTACGTTAGACAGTGTATCTGATCTTTTCTTGAGACTACCAACTACTTTCTGTCCCCAACCTTTTTTGCCCTCCCATTGGTCGAGACTGAATCAGTGCTCAAAATGGCACTGGCGAATGAATCAGTGCTCAAAATGGCACTGGCGAATGGTGAGAGGCGCACCCTGACAGGCGGCCTCTCTCAGAAAAATTCTGAAATCAGTGGCTGTGCAAGAAGCGATTTCCTGGGATCTGAGTGCCTATAAGAAAGTACAGAGTAGGCCTTGATTTTGCGAATAATTAATGTAACTAAAAGTAACTTTTTTATCGCCAAATTGCAACCTTATGATTGCATTCATTAGCAAAGTCTTGATTCACGAGTGCAAATGGCGAATCAACGAGCAACTTTTCGAGCACTGCTGAATCCTGCAAAAAGCCCTTGTGGATTCTGATCATATGGCAACTGAGCAACACCAATATGAAAGCTACAAGTGTAAAAATGTTTATTATAAATAATGAAATGTACATCAAATGTACGCTTTAACAATCGTGAAACATTCATGACACATGTGGATGAATGGTTTTTGAACATGATGTAAAACTGCCCTGGATTAAGAACCCCAAATGAGAAGACGTACATCAAACATGAACTGATCTTACTGTGTGGAATGCCTGAGTAGCTGTCATCAAACTGGGAACTGGTCCAAATACATCAGCTTTCCACTTGGTTTACGTTGTTCTGTTTCGCACGAATCTTTACTGGAACATGAAAGTGATCTACGATAAAATAATGTCCTTTATGCCCGCTGTACATGATCAAATTTTTCATCCAATTTTTGGGAAATTCAGATTCTGGGCCTATTGGGGCTTCAGTGTATAAACCCGCATGTAGGCCTTTATTGAGCATATTCAGAAAATAGACTCTATTCCTCTAAAAGAGCGCAGCACCTGACGGGACAGCGTCATGACGTCCCGCACGTCATTTCTGAACGCACGACGTGACTCGAAAAAAAATCCGGTTGTTTCAGCGATCATGACGTCGTGAAACAATCTGATTTTTTTCGTCTCGCCTCAAAACATCATGAATGACGTGCGGGACGTCTTGGACGCTGTCCCGTCAGGTGCTGCACTCTTTTAGAGGAATATCCTGTATTGGGTGAAAAATTTGATCGTGTACAGCGGGCATTAGTTAGAGAGTTGTATTCATATGAGTTAAAGTGCTTCTCAATGTGTGAGTTTGCTTTCAATGGGCAATCCTGAATCGGTTTCCTTTTGACATACGCCAAGACCAATGAAACAAATGACCGCCCATAGTTTTCTAGGGCAACGTTGCTCATTGAGCTATCGGTAACCATGGTAACTGGAGCAAGAAAACTCTCATGTGGAGCAGCCCCTTTAGAAAGGTGAAAGTGGACCTCGACTGATCACAGTTTGTACACATACCTGCATGTTTTCTGATCAGCAGCTACTTTTGTCGTCAGATTCATGGCAGTCGTCTGTAGCTCGACATTATGGACATTCCCAAAGAAATCCGTAATGGGGACAGAATGGATATCCTTCAGGTAGAGGTCTGTTCGGATGCCAACATTTGAGTTGCAGAGATGTGGAGGGCAGCAATTCACCTGAAGTGGAAAACATGAGCTATTATTACAATAAACATGCCATGTTTGAACTTCTTAGCACGCTGCAACCTAATTTATGTGGACATAGGGATGAATACCTCCACTGCACCAGTTCATCACGTATACCTACCAATTCATACATGGACCTTTTGCTGTCCGGTTTGATCTTCTCCAGCATATCTAACATGTAGTACGTGAAGCGGTCCATTACAAACACGCCGAGGGAGTTGTCATAATGATGCTGAAACCATGAAAAAAACTGTGAATACGCGATTGCCGAAGAGACTGCTTGAAAGTAACAGATATTTATGACATAACTAGAACGAATCAAAAATAGATCCACAGATTCACTCACAGAGTATGAATCCTGTCCAACTTGGCTGCTCCCCACGGCTAAGATATTTGGGGAGTAGATCATTTGATACATGGAGACAGCCTGACACGTATCGATGGCGAAGAATAACTCATGATAGCGACGTTTCTGCCACATTTGTTCAAAGGCGTGACCAAGTTCCACGTTGGAGATCTCCTCCGCGTCTTGGAACTTTAGGAATCCATCTCCACCATGTCCTACAATCAAGAAGGAGGATTATATTTGGAGTCGATCCTTAAGTCATCGTTATGCAGGAATTTCATGTCTGCAAAGTGGCCAAATGGCTCAGCAACGTACCTGTCATATAGACAAGGACGTTACTCCTGTCATCAGACAGGAGACGTTTGGACCTTGGTGTGCTGTCTGGCAAGCGTCCGCTGAGAACTCGGATGAAATTTTCCACAGTCACCTGAAAAGGATGACCAGGAAGAACTGTCAAAATGGGATACAAATCAACAATTAGTGTTAAGTCAATCGCGGTGAGATGTTTTCAGTCATCAGATGCATGACGTTATTCCAAGAGTTTGAAATGGGAACTACCGTACTAGAGTAACAGCTTTGAATGTTCTTAAGATGCAACTATTCTGAGAAATCAAAGGTGCAAACCGTCGGACCTCATATCCCTTGTAGTCAACCTCAACGTCATCTCCGTAGACATTAATATGTTGGTTGGCATTGTTGAAGATGGTGGCTGGAAATACATGCTGAAAGTGACTATAGTTCTCAGACAATCTCAACTCTTGTAATCATAGGGCAAATTGGAGAAAACAAATTACAGTGGAACCCCGGTAACACGACCACCCAAGGGACAGACCCAAAGTGGTCGCATTAGCGGGGTGGTCGCCTTAACGAAATCGGCCCGATGAGTGCCGATCCAGACCGAAGTAAACTGAGTGTCATATTTTCTTTTTTATCCATGTTTCGTTTAATAAACCAGACTAGACCATCTCCAGCCTGGCCTGATACTAGTAAGCAGATAGCCCACTGACACTGTGACGACTAGGATGGACGACTGGCAGATGTGGAAATGGTGAAATCCGTGTAAATATTGCGCCCGTCTGATGCTTAGGCCTGCCTTTTATGATCGCTGACCCCAACCCGTCATGCACATGGCTTATGTCATGTGTTAATTGGTCCTGTTTGGGACACACACACTGCTGACTCGCCATTGTTTGATAATCAGACCACTAATTAGGTTGCGGTTGGTCGTGTTACCGAGGTGCTAATTGCTACTTGGGACAGCCAAAGCTGTGGTCGCGGTCTGGATAGCGGGGTGGTCGCGTTAGTGAAACTCTCCAAAGGGAAATAAAGAGAAAAACAATCGGGACAATTGAAAAGTGGTCGTCTTTCCGGGGTGGTCGCGTTATAGGGGTGGTCGTCGACCGGGGTTCCACTGTATGGTCAGCTCTGGCAATTCTATGTTCTCACCTGCTCTTGGATTTCTTGGATTGCAAGGGAGATCATCGGCCATCATCAGGATAATGTGGCTGTAACAAAGACCATAGTGTTAGTTCTGGTTCCTGTCTGTAGTACTGGGATCGGACTGAGGAGAATTCTGGCCCGAAGAATGCCAGAGACACAGCCACCACAAGCCTAAAGGCACCGCTCCACATGACAGTTTTCTGTCGAAAGTTTGCAGCCAGATAGTAACTGTCCAATGACTATCCCGCCGTGGAAGTTGTTCAGCTAGTGACTGTATGATAGCAATATTGCTGTCTGACAGTCACTAGCTGAACAACTTCCACGGGATAGTCATTGACAGTTACTATCTGACAGCAAACTTTCGACAGAAAACTGTCACGTGGAGCGGCACCTTTAGGCTTAGCACAAGCCATACCAGGCCACTGCCTTACCTATCTGGTATCCCCAGTCGCTTGACACTTCTGTAGACAGACAGCACATTTGCAGCATGTCGATAATTGAACCAAAATCTTGACGTGTCGACCAAAACTGCCCAGTTATTGGTGTGACCACTTTTGAAGAAGTCTTCGACTTTTTCCTGGAAGAGAAATTCATGATTTATGAAAAGGTGTTTTATTTAGTCGCTCGTTCAAAGCAATTGGGATTTTCTCTAGCTTTGGCCCAAAATAACTTCAACCCTAAGATTGTTGGCCTAATTATTGGGCATTTCTTTGATCTGGCTCAGCTGATCAGTGACAATAATTTTGCATACTATCAAAAGATGTCGCCACTGCGTAGTGCGCTGAATAGTTTTATACACCACTTCAAATCAAATTTCCTGGCTATCAATGCAACAGAAGCACCAACAGTTATGTTTATTTGTTCCTACGGGCCACGAAATCGATACCCTTCATATTCTTACATCAATATTCGATGTGGATGTCACCAAAATGTGTACAAAAGTCAGTAAAAAACTGAACGCGAATTTGAGATCGGCCATTTTGAAACAACCTTCTGGTTCCGCTGACTTCCTCCAGACGACGCTTTTTGTTGCAAATTCGTAGGTTAGGTACAGTTGAACGAATTTCGCAATTTCTGAATGAAAAACTATAGACTACAACAAAATATATTTTGAGCAAACAATATAGACTCTACGCAAGTAAATTAAGTATCTAAATTTAGTACGAATCGCCTAATTTTCCGTATCTGAGAATGAACGGCTTGATTCATCTAATTTGCATATCAGAATGAGAAATCATGAAAATTAGTGATAACCCCAAATTCATGACGTCATACACAATTTGCATATCATAATGAGAAATCACGAAATCTGTTAGTTTCTCAAGACCACAGTAATGACGTCACTGGTAGATGTTTGCCACCTATTCTATTGCCAGAAAATGGAACGAGCACCTGCAACCTCGGCTCCAGGTTCCTAATTGGCTGTCAATCATACCTTTGACAGGTATGGATATGTATAATGAAGAGTTCTCGACTAACCTACAAGAATGTGCTGGAAAGAATTGATCAAAATGCCAAAATATCTGAAAAAACTAATTACATAAGTGATATTCCAAACGTCAGAGCGAATCAAGCGTAGAACTTTCGTGATAAACTGACCTTTGGTGAACCTCATTTTCATTACACTCATTCCGGGCCAAGTTGTTTTCATTATCGGCCATGTTTAGCAGTTTAGTATTTCCCTGGATACGACTCCATGTCGCTGGAAGGAGGTTCTTTTTCTCAAGAAATATCGAATCATAGCGCCCGATCTCCTCGAAATAAGCGCTACATTCGTGTTCGAGGAGGCAAAATGACCACGGAAGATGCCAAGGCGTATTTGTCAAAGCGGGAAGTGCCCCAGCTTTTTGAGGTAGGCCCCTATAACGTTTGTTTTTATGCCTGGTGATGAGATTCGCTGCTGTCAAAACAGACAGTGCACTGGTTAAACATGTGCATTGCCCATACATTATGACATAGGCCTAGGCGTACTGTGAGGCTTAGGCCTAGGCTACTTCTTACTGTGGAGGCCTGATCGGTGATGGATGAATGAAGCGTCATTTGCTTCACATGTGGATGTGTAGTTATTGTCGTCCAACCAAACCAAGCCGCAAAGCGTGCAGACGACGGGCGGCCTCTCATCTCTACTTTCCCTTCCCTTGCTTGATCATGTTGATTGATGATGAATGAAGTGAAACTGAAAGTTGGCCGGTTGATCATCATCATGTTGATCGGTCGCCACTTTTGCACTAGGCTAGGAGGCCGGGCCTAGTTCAACTAGTTGACTACATGTTGTAGGCCTACCAGTACGCTTACGCCTACGACACTAGGCCTACTCATACTGTGATGATGACTGTTTTGTCTACCTGTCCTTACCTAATACCTGCCTCTGCCTCCTTCCTTTCAGTGCCTGATGACAGGCCTCATGTACCACCGCCCAAAAGACCACATCTCATATCTGCGTGACTGTCTTGATAAAATCCGTTCGAAGGGGCTGGATCACGTGAGATGGAACTTATTCATTGAACAAAGAAGAAAGACACCTTTGCCACCCATATCACCAGAAAATGGCTCAAGACCTCATTCAGCACGATCTTCTTATTCCAAAGGTAAGATTGTGCCACTTCGTGGAGACGCTGAACTAGATTTTCTATTCTTTCCTTCATTGTTATTATTGTTGGCAATGGGTCATGTATGATCCATTGTTGTTCTCAATATCTGAAATTTATTTCACTCCATGTTGAATTTTGTTCTGCTGGTTAAAGAAAGTTCGAGCCTGAATTTATGTTGTGTACACTCAATAAAACGGTAATAAAACCACTGCATGTCTTTTTAGTTCATCAGTTTGGCACTAAATTTGGTAAGAACCTGAATTTAAAGATACAGACTCAGAAATGAACCATTAGTGATAGATTAAAGAACCATATAGTATTAGAAAACATCACCAGCACGTTGACAATTTTGTTTGTAACTTCGTCAATTTGTGTGTCTTTACTATAGTCAAAATACGAGACTTGATTGATGAACTTGGTAATGACCACCGTTTAGGATACAGAGGTACCTGCACGAGGTTTACCCATGAGGACTTCAAATATATGACCAAAAGAGTGAAAGAGATTATCCTCATTGTTGGATTTAAGTGTAGAGCTCTCCAATGGAGGGGGTTCTTTTTTCCAGACTACCTTGTGTCCTGATTACATTTACAAGACAACTTTCCATCTGCAAGTTCTCAGTCATGTCCTCATGGGTGACTCGGTCTCCTGTTACACCTGAGTTCTGTGTGTGATTGCAATGCACAGTTTGATCTCCTGGTTTGGATGCTTTTGTTTTTAGTTCAGTTGGTAAATCACAGACCCTGATAACTGCCCTCAGTGCTGCCCTCATGTGGACTTTAAAAGCTAATCGTCTGTGCACGTATACCTTTAATATGATTATGTCATGCTTGTGTCAGTAAGAAACCTCAATTCCATCTTACAGTAAAGTCTGAATACTACATGTTCTAAATCTAACACAACTTGTGTCTGTCAAAGGTAAAATTCCTAACTATCACATCTAACTTTGCTGTATTCAGCATGACTGTGCCAATGGCTTGGAAACAGATTGTTGATCCTACATGTAAGATAAGAACGCGATGTGTTAAACTTCACTTTTGTTCCAACATGGAGTGGGTCACCTGGTGAGCGTGTACTACTTTTTTCATCCAGGTGGTTCTCAATCTCAAATTGAAATGGGGATCCAGCCGCCGTTACCACCAATCAGGAAGGCCACAGAAACAACACAAAATTCTTCTGATGCTGTCATACGGATCGGAAACCTGGTGATTCCAAACGTACCATTTGTATTCTTCATGGGTAAGTTGAAGTTGGATCATCCTCCCACAGCAGGGTTTTTTTACCTCGCTCATCTTCATCCATTGCGAATGTATGAAGAGGAACAAGACCAAAGCCCTGCTGTGGAAGGATGGAGTTGGATGTAGCCACTAGAAACAAGCTGATTTTCCTGTTGGTAGAGCTATGTATTGTGACATTCTTATGATGTGATATTTATTTACCGGTATTATCAACACAAATGACTTGCATTCATCATTGCTTTAATACTTGAAGTTGGCTTGAAAAATTGCCAAGTTGGCTGTATTTGTTGTGTTGTGCTGTATGCAATGTGTCAATAACTCACATAAATTTTGTCAACACAGTATATTGAGAATGTTATTTTTCAAGTTTTGCACAAAGTTGAAGGAAAAAATGGAATGGAATGTGAAAAAGAACAATGTCACGTGTGAACCCAGATGAGATGTAAAAAATACATCTTTGATGATATGTTTCCATTTAATGATAACTATGTTGCCGTCTTGCTCCGATAATCAGTAGGGATCTTCTATCTTCCACAGGTGGTCCAGGCAGCGGCAAGGGGACACAGTGCAAGAGACTTATAGAGCGATACCCTACCTGGGTCCACCTGTCAATGGGAGATCTTCTCCGTGAGCAGATTTCAGAGCAAGGGACCACTGATGCTAAATGGGGGATGATCAGTGACTTGTTGACAAAGGGAGACATGGCTCCTGAGGTACAGAGGAGAAATTTATTGTTGAATTGAATTTATTGTCTTTCATTCAGTGGTTCTCAGATCATTTCCTCCTTCTTGTGTAATGTAAATTTGGTTTCTTATCCTGATTGCCTGCAGTATCTGAGTGTCATGAATGTAAGTAAAGAATGAGATGTTTGTGGTGTCACTATTTGTTAATGTCACAGGTGTCAGTTTGTTGTCAGTTTCGTCACGATGGTCACAAGTTGGATAGGAAATAGGTTGTGCCCCGACAGGTAACCCACCTCACGATAGCCTTGTTCCACTGGCCTCCACAGATGGCGTTGGGGTGGGAGAGTGTGAGGCCAGGTACGCGCTATCAAATTTGCCCTGAATTCCGGGCTTTTCTGACGTCACCAACGATCGACGATGTGTTGAAATCACGTGAGCTCGTCGATCGTTGGTGACGTCAGAATAGCCCGGAATTCAGGGCGAATTTGATAGTGCGTACCTGGCCTCACACTCTCCCACCCCAACGCCATCTGTGGAGGCCAGTGGAACCAGGCTAACCCCACGACAGCCCGTCCAGTTCCTTGATGCATCCCCTCATAAACTCATCTTGTGTTCTTTCAGGATGTGACCATGGACCTCATCGTGGAGAATCTGAAGAAATATCCAAACGCCGGTGGGTATATCATCGAAGGTTACCCTCGGACCCTGGATCAACTTAAAGAGTACCAGAACAAGGTGGGTATCAAAATAGGAAAAGAACGATGCACTTCAACGCTATTTTGCTGTTTGGACAAATTATCTCATTTGGATTTCTACTCAAAACTCGATATCTCTTTTAGGTCAGCAAAATTGATTTGGTTTTCCTCATCGACTGTGAGGAATATTTCCTCCAATCCCGTCTTCTCGCTCGAGGGAAGACTGAAGGTCGTATCGATGATAATTTAGGAGCTGTCGGGGCCAAGATCGAGTTCTTCAAGGAGTACACGTTACCTGTCGTGAAGGAGTTGGACGATGATGGCAAATTGGTTCTTGTACGTATACTCGTGTCATTTAGAGAGCTTGTGAAAGAAAAGAGTCGCATCATAGAATATTATTCGGAGATACGAAAGCTCACTTAATTCACTTCACATTATTACCCCTAGCCGCAGGTCTTCCGTTCGAAGACCTCTTGCGTAGTTGTCTGACAGAAAACGATTGTACTGTTCTGTATTCAAGGTCGATGGTGACAGAGATGCTGAAGAAATCTTCTACGAGCTAACCCTTGCGTTTGATTCCATTTTCTTCAACGCCGGTGATGGGAAACCCATATTACGTAAGTCTCATTTTTGCAAGTGTATTTATGGTGCACTTGTTAGTTATTGTTGAACAATATGCATGATGCCTAATGAGAGGGTCCGTGGGTTCGAATCCGGTAGGAAGCTATGTCTTTCACCTTAGAAACCCGTTTCTATTTCATGTTCTAACAATATGCAAGAAGTATAAAGTAAGAAAAAGCTCCGGCCCTCAAAAAGTCCTTTAGGTTACCGGTATCTCATAAATTCTCCCCGAATACTTCTGTGTCCAATATGTGACAGGATTTCATTTCCAAATTTCAGCCACAGCTCCAAAACCAGACGCCCATGCACCTCGGCCACCCTCTGGGAAAAAGAGCCCAAGATCTGGACGGGGCAGCCGAGGAGGTAGCGCGGGGAGCCGAGCCAGCAGTGCAGGAAGTCAGGCATCTTTCCCACCAATTACTCACATTGATGACATCAGGGTGACGTGGGATGATAAGGGACGGATGCCTGATCTTCCACAGTGTCCTATCATCTTGATCATGGGTGAGTGAACTGGCTCGATGGTGTGTCGCAGAGCTCGTCCCTACTACTCACCTTGTTACAGTGGAACCTCTCTTTAGGACTGACAAATGCTGTCCTTAATTTAGAGGCGTCCTGATTACAGATGTTAAAATGAATAGAAATGGTCAATTTGGGACTGAACTTTGGTGTCCTTAATTGAGAGGTGTCCTCTTGGCAGAGGTGTCCGCTAAGGGAGGTTCTGCTGTTTGAATTCAGGAATTGAATTGAGAGCCAACTGCCACAGACAGCATTGGCTCTTTAGACAATATAGGGCGAATGAAATTACTGCAGGAGGAAACAGGAGTGCCTGTAGAACATGCGCTGTCAAAGAGAGTCGCTCTATATCACAGTCATGAAGAATGGGTCTGACTAGGGATTGAACCTGGACCAGAAGAGGTGCTGTTTCCACTGCACCACTCTGACCGCCCCATTGAACACTTCCAGTCCTGCACTTGCAAAACCAAAGGGCCACCGTTGAGTTATTAGCCTTTGATTACTTTCTTGCTCTAGGTGGACCTGGCAGTGGCAAACTGACACAATGCCGTAGATTAGTGGAACGCTACGAAGGAATAGTCCACCTTTCAATGGGGGACATCCTCAAGTCAGAGATCGTTGCCAGGGGTACAGGAGAGGACAAGTGGAACTTGGTGGGAAGTTTAGTTCAGAAAGGTGAAATGGCTCCAGAGGTAGGTTAAAGACCAGTAGGCCAAAGACCATGCAGGTCAAGAGACCAGAAGCAGGAGGTCAAAGACCATAGCAGTAGGTCAAAGACTATAGCAGTCGGTTCAAAGACTGGAAGCAGTCGGTCAAAGACCATAAGCAGTCGGTCAAACCTTAAGAAGTACGCCAGAAACCATAGCAATAGGTCAAAGACCATGGGCAATTGGTCAAACCATAAGCGGTAGGTCAAAGACCACAGCAGTTGGTCAAAGACCACAGCAGTAGGTCAAAGACCATAGTAATAGGTCAAAGACCATAAAGTGTTTTTCACATTGAACTGGCCAAAGGTACTTGGCTGACCCCTTGTCACTAAACTGTAATAGTGTGATCACAAATAAGAATGTGACACAGCCCTCGGCAGCCTGTGTCATGGCTGACCAGCTTTGGCTGACTCCGTAAAAGAGCTATAGGCCTAGACCTAATCTGTTTTCAAGTCAGTGTTGTGCAACACACTACCTCTTGGTAAATGTGATCTGGTCACATTCCTGAGTTCAACGAAGTACCTTTGGCCAGCTCAATGTGAAAAACACTTTAGCAGTAGGTCAAAGACCATGAGCATTGGGTCAAAGACCATAGCAGTAGGTCAAAGACCATGAGCATTGGGTCAAAGACCATAGTAATAGGTCAAAGACCATGAGCATTGGGTCAAAGACCATAGTAATAGGTCAAAGACCATGAGCATTGGGTCAAAGACCATAGTAATAGGTCAAAGGTCAATTGAAAATTGCTTTTGCTCTCTTCGTTGAACTATCTGTTATCATTTACCATAGGATGTGACGATAGAGTTGCTGTTATCCACCATACGACAACATGGCGATGCCAAAGCCATCTTATTAGAAGGTTACCCAAGAAATGGCGCACAAATTGAAGAATTTAACAAACATGTAAGTCAAGGTTCGCAACATTCACACCAAAAACTGAGTTGGTCTCATCACTAACAATCTATTCCATCAAGGCCAGTTATCCTAAGATGGGGCGGAGATGGCTCAATATTATAAACTCTTTGAGTTTTGCTTTTCAAAGTTGACGGAGAGCCTGTGGTGCTTTTCTCCTAGGTTGGTGGGTTGAGTCTGGCGATCCTGTTAGATTGTGAGGAATATTACTTGAAACAACGCCTGCTACAACGGCTGAAAGAAGAAGATCGGATCGATGACAACATCAACGCCATCAGCAAAAGGATGGTACACTTCAAGGAGAACACGCTACCAGTCATCAAACATTATGATGGAGAAGATAAGCTGGTGATTGTAAGTAGCTTGATATATTGTGCTCGCTCGCCACCCATAAAAGTACTGACCGAATGAATGGTGCTTAATTCCATCTTGGATGCCAACGCACCAACCACGAGGCCATAAAAGAAATCCTCATCACCAGTTTGTTAGGTCATGCCATATTACTAGGGGTACAGTACATTTGACTTCATGTGGAAATTCAGGGTTTGTTGGGTCGTGCCATATAACTGTTGTTAGCTTTTGCATATAAGCATTATCTTGCATTTCTTCCTATCTAGGTGTATGCCGACAGAGATATAGATGAAATTTTCTACGACCTGGCCACGTTGTTTGATCACATGTTCTTCGGGACGCCTGGGGTAAGTTCTGATTTTGGTGCGAGAAAATCTGTGACCTCAGTTCATCTGCTGAAATCCTGAGATAAAGCATCGTGGCCTACAGGGAGTCTGGGGTTTCTCCTGGTTGGAGGTAGGCCTATTATAGCTTAGGCCTGATGAGACAGGGGCAGGGGCAGATTGAGAGAAAAGTGGGCCCACCAGCCCCTTCTCGGTCAGTTGCAGAGGTGTGCCCCTTGTAGATTACCAGAGTGTGTGTGTGTGGTGGTGGTGGTGGGGGGGGGGGACAAATCTGATTTTGTTCTTGGAAGATGGCACAAGGTTCACACTTTATTCCTTCTACCCGTTTGCAGGAAAGTGGTTCAGGAGAAGGTATGTCCATATTCCCTTATTGTACACATTTACTGCATAATATCATTTCACAAAGGCACCTGCCAATTTGCATGATAATCATTCCTCGGCTTCTCGCAGTCAGCGTCCTATAAATAGAGGACTAAGATTCTTCTTATTATTTTGGTGGAACAGAAATAATAGTTGAAGAAACCATTGTGGAAGAAGCGGCCCAGTCTGTCGCTAACGATTCTGGTGGCATCTACCGTGAAGTTTTAAGTCTTGATGAAGGTATTCCATATTCTTAGACAGTGCAGAAGAAATGCATAGATGTGTTAATCTACACCGCTGTAGTACCAACTCCAATGCTTACTGACTGCAACTAAACCTTCATCTGCCAATAACAGATTAGCTGTCCCTTTGCCAGATCCCGTAACAACTGTTAGATAACAACCCTTCATCCCTTTTGAACCCTTAACACTTCTTAGGAACTCTTTGAACAACCCTTGCTCATCAACTTCAACCCTTTTGCCGTGAATTCATGTCTTTCATCCAGTGCCAAGAGTCGATGGACAGCGAATTCATTAACACAGAGCTGATTTGTGTTGTATCTTATTGTTCGTCTCTTGGTACCCCCTATTTGTGGTTGATTAACCCTACAGGCAGGTTTACACTTCGGTCTTGTGAAGACGGCCACTGAGGGCAAGCAACGTCTTCGATGGAAGTGTATACCCAGCTTTACTCCTTAACATAGAACTGTTACCCCTAGCCTAATCTCACATTAACCCTTTCCCCCATACCATGAACATCATCATGTTCGGTCCACTTCACCATCAGCGGATCAAAGAAATTTCTCTCATGGTGGATTGATAAGTAGTGCTTTGCATGAGTCCCCATAACAATTGATATCTTACATTCACTTCTAGTTTATTGTACTTCACCAGAAAGATGTCCTGTAATCCCCCAGGAAGATGTGCTGTGACCGTCCGTGGTCAACAAAATGTTTGGCCGGCGATTTGATCGTCACTGCAGCCTACCAGTAGCCTCCAAACTGTTTATTCTTTCAGGAGGCCAAATCGAAGAAACAGTGATCACGACAGAGGTAGCTCAGGAGACAGGTGGCCATGGCAACCCAGAATACGTGGCACTGTTAGAACAGCAAGGTATGTGACCAGGTCACTGGTGATTTTATTCTAAGTCCACAGCTGTTACAGTGTTCAGCAATACTGACCCTACCCATCAGTTAGTAATTCCCAATTTGTGATGCACCCCACCTTTCTGTGTGTGCTATATTTTGGTTCACTTTCTACCCTGTAGTCCCAACCTTGACAATGCACTTGGTTCTCTTTTTTCCAATTCTCTTCATGTTAATGATATTTCATCTCACCAGGGGGCCAGGAAGAGATGACAGTACCACCGATATCCCCTCCCCAACAAGAGCAGGGTGAATCCTCCCCTCCAAGACCCGCAACAAATGCTTCCCAGAAATCAGGGGGGCAACAGGAAGTTGTTGATGTTGAGATCAGGCATAGCTCTAAAAAAGGGTCAAAGCCTGG
The DNA here is from genome assembly GCA_002633025.1 of Notospermus geniculatus. Lineage (NCBI taxonomy): Eukaryota > Metazoa > Nemertea > Pilidiophora > Heteronemertea > Lineidae > Notospermus > Notospermus geniculatus. The sequence goes on from NMRB01002350.1 coordinate 56,982, forward strand.
TTCTCCAGGGAGTCATCATGAATCTCCTAAGCCACAAAGCAGGGAGGGCTCTAAAAAGGGGTCGAAGCCCGGTTCACCGGGGAGTCAACATGACTCTCCAAAACCGCACACCCGGGAGGGCTCTAAAAAGGGGTCGAAGCCCGGCTCTCCTGATGGAAGGCACTCTCCTAAGCCACACAGCAGGAAGGGCTCGGCTAGTTCAAAGTCAAGCTCTTCTAGTAGCAATAAGAGCAGCAAGAAGGGTTCGTCACATGGGTCTGGAGGGAAGGATTAGGCTCGGTCTCTGTCTTGGATGCCAGTTAACATCATGGTATGGTATCTAGTCGGCTTGCAATGCACACTTCGCACCAATATCTATTTGTGAACTGTGTTTCATTCAATTACTCGGTATTTCAGCTCAGAATATTATTGTGTTCTTGGTTGGAGAAACTGCTTGAAAGAGAATATGAAATATTATAGTTTCAGATATTTTCACTTCATGAATGTCTCTGTGGTCTGATGAGAAGATTTAGTCGATATCTGTCTTGTCTAAATGGTCCTGTGATGTAACACTTGTTTAAAGTATTAAACACACTCAAGCTCTTCAGAGAGGCGATCGTGTTGTGGAAGATTACTGTCAGAGTTAAATCGTAATGCACCATGCTATGCTTACATCATTGACTGTTCTTGGTAGTTTTGTAGTCTTGGTTGGGGACCAGCTTGACTGACAGAGTCGTATCTCCCAGGTCAAAGTGCTGGGAGACCGTAGATTGGCATGTCCGTCCCCTCTCCCTATACCCTACTCTTGCCCCATGTTTCATACCCTGTAATGCACTCCCATAACGTCTGTCCCACTGTATTGTGTAATTACTTCAGTAGAGATGATTTGTGATGTTTCATGACTTAGGGTACGGGTACCTGTAGTTTGGAACAGGGTTCCTAGCATTGCTGCTCGTCTTGGGCCAACGAAACTTCTGGATGCTTTTTGCTGACTGCCAGTAGGTGATTGCAGTTCAGGCTTACAACAAAAACATAAGTTCCACAAAAGAGGAAATATCTTTGACCAGCAATAAGACTTCGATACTGTGTACTCTGTCCTTGTAGCAAAAATGTGACCCTGCACCATAAAACCAGTCGTAAGTCGCACGGAAAATGAGCCTAAACGTACTGACATGACTCCAGGAGATAAAGATAGAAGTAAAATCCTCAGACTTCACAATAGACAGACAACACTGGAATTAACAAATAATTTGGTCCCAACTTGCCAACCTCAGAACACCTTATGACTGGTTTTGTGGTGGAGGGTCACAAATGCGTATTGCTTAACTTTACAATACATGTATTTTCCCCGATCACTGCACCACCATTTCAGGGAAATTTCATCTGAATATGAGCTGTGTTTTACAGCACTGTGGCCTGTGATGGTTCAATGACACAACTAGAGAATACCGTCAAACGTGCTTGTTCTTTTTCAGGTGAATCCCAATGATAAACCAAGACACTTGTGGAGAAAGAAACAGACAAATGCAAATTGCTGCTGAATGGAAACTATAGTGTTCATCATGCCAAAACTTGTTCCCCTGAGTTCGAAAAATGGGAAATTGTGTCCGTCCAACAGCAAGTGAGGGGGATTTTCTGACATCATCAGGAAGGTTTTGTGCTACGTTGGGTCTGTGTGATATATCTCAATCTGAAAGATCATAGAAACTTTTCATCACCCTGAAACGACTTTTGTGCAGATTTAGGTGTTCGACCCAACTTGTGGCTAGAATGGGATCCTGTCCGAGTTGCAGTCTTCATCTTGCTGTTACTAACAGTTTGTACATATCTCATTGATGTTAAATACCATCATAAATACTTTATGATGATTCCTTCCCTCCAATTCTTGTGGAATCGAAAGTGTGAAAGTAAGAATTGAGACCGTTGCACATGTTGGCTGTGGCCCTTGTAATTTACGATTTTCCTTGGCGTTCAGAACCCTGTACCCTCCAAATACCCTGTCTGTTTATAGCCGTCCATTTTACTTGTTAAGTTTCTCACGTGGAAGTTGTTGACTTGGGGAAGAAAGATTTTAATGATACAGTAGCGGGTATTGTATCATTTATGGTACAAATGAAATTGTTGACTTTACATTTTTTGTAGTAAATGTAGGAAATCTTACACGCTTCTATTGGTCTTTCACCAGGACTTGGTATCATATTCCTTATCATTTCTATTACTTATTGTACAGGTATATCTTACCAAGTTAAGGTGGAATGGGTTTATTTGACTCTTGTACATTTGTATAGTAAATAGTTTTGTCTGTGATAAATTTATTTACAAAAAAAGCTTAAGAAAATTTTTAAAAAATATTCAAAATGAATCTAATACAAATGCTTCTTATAGATTATTATAATGTTGATTCCTATTCTACATCGTTCCGACATCATTTGATGTGCGTTTTCAGGGGATGTTGATGCCAGATGTGCAGTATACTGGGTACATGTAAATGTGAGTTTATCTTGCCTCAGGAAATACATGTCTACACGGGCAGCAAATTAACTTGAAAATCCATGACAATGACTATTAATTGATTGATTGATTGTTTCTGAAACGTCCTATTCTTAAAAGGCAAATGTTTTCATTAAAGTATTTCTTGAGGCTACAGAAATGAATTTGCTGTTGCATTCCATGTATCTTTCCGTCCGCAACAATGCAGTGCAATTGAGTGGAACCTGTCAGGGGACAGAGGCTGTCCCTTGATTTGAAACTTTATTGGAGATTATGCACATGCACTACCTACATGTACCATTGGAGTGCACAGCGCAGTGGGCAGCTCCAGTTTGTCGATGGCTTATTCTTCAGAGAAATTTATCCTTTTCATGGTTTGCTACTCATGAAACATGCCTGTACTCATCATCGTGAACCTTGTAAAGCTTGAAATAGACAATAAAATCATGCCAAATTTTACAACTTCACTCTCTGCCTAAATCTTTTCACTACTCACTGCTCACTTCAGAGACATCTTGGCAAGGTCAAAGTAACTTGGCAAGGTCAAAGTAATCTGGCAAGGTCAAAGTAATCTGGCAAGGTCAAAGTAACCTTTAAAAGACAGTAAAGTTGTCATGCCTACAAAAAATGTATATAAAGGATTCAGTTGGTTCTATTGTAGTAGGCCTACCGCATTGTAACAAAGTCTCGGTAAACAGAGGTTGGAGTAACACGGGAATGTGCTCTGGTAATAGAACTAGTTTAAGTGAAATGAGGACAATACTAGTTTGCCAATTAATCCAAACTTTATTCTAGTTCACAATCAAACTATTCACACTGGTGTCACAGGTTAGAACTATTACACATTGTTTACCCAAATCTGATTCACAAAACCTGTGCAGAACTCGTGGATCGGCAAGTTGGACTGGTTCTGTACTCAACCAAACGACAGCATTGGGGAAGGACGGGAACTACTCAATTTGCTGATCCGCAGTTCCTGTTGAGCCCCTGTGATCTGAGGAACTGCTCCACGAGAGATTTCTCATGCGAGTTAGCTCTCAACGGGCATGCCTTTTGGTTTCCTTGCGAGTGTATACCAAGACATATGTCGCGAACGACGACCCAAAGTTTTCTATGGTTGAGTTGTCCATCAAGTGCCAACTCGTGCTAGACAGTTCTCAGGTGCAGCAGGGCCTCAAGGTCCGGGAGTCACAAGATTTCGGGCTTATCTTTACACTGCACAGGCTAGGAGAACACGTTACTGACATGTTAGGATGAGATCTATTAGGTCCACATTAAGATCCTACACACACCAACACTAGTATATTAGTCTAAAGTGAAACGTAATCAATAAATTTGATTGAAAAGCAGTTAGGATAATGGAAATCACATATTCAGCCCCAGTATTTGATAACATGCACTCACTCCTTGATCTGACAAGCGACGAGGCACCATGGCCACGCCCAGCGTCAGTTCAACTATGTGTCTGACGACTATTTCCAGGCCACCTAATTCCACGCACACATCACATTTTGAACGAATCAACTATTCCACACGTGTTATAAATTTGGTGGCAGTGCTGGCTTCTTCCGTGTCGTCAGCATGAAAGAGTTCAGGTCTCCTAAACTAGGACGTGGAATCAGTCCGATCAGAACAGCAAGAGTGGCTGCGAGTCCAGTCTTCTTTGTGTCAACGCGATCTTCATCCACCATCAACTGAAATACAGAACAACTCATCAATGTAAAGATCATTTGATGGGCTCTGTTTACTCTTGTCTTCCTCTCCTGATGACTGGTAGGTGGGCCTAGTTCTTGCCACGAGGTAGAAGTGTTTCTAATTTTTCTCCTACTTTACTACTGCAAATTTTAAGCCTGTCAAAGATTAGACACTCTCTGCACCCGATATGAAAAACTTACCCTGTCCACTCGATGCTTGTAAATCAAGCCATCCTTTCCGACGTGGAATGTGGAAAACCCATCATGCCACCTGAAAGAAAAGTCAATTAGTAAGTGACTGCATAGCCCAATGGCCACTTCTTTTTCTTCCAAAGTGTTAAAAGCACTGCTCGTGTGATTTCGCTTTCAATGGACAATCCACCATTGTTGGTTACCTTATGACTTACGCCGAGACCATATGGAGGCGTGACAGACAGACAGACAGACACAGACAGACAGACACATACACACTGACCAATGACACAAACAACAACCCATCAAATCTGAGAAGTCACACAATTTCCATCAACTTACTCTGATTCTTTGTCAACAGCATTCTTATACTGTCCAGGAAAGAACTTCCAGAACTTGAGAAAAGACGTGAGGGCGGGCAGACCATTGATACGCCACCGGATCTTGATTGTGTTGTCCTCTTCATGGTGAGTGATCTTCAAGATGTGAAATCTGACGTTGGAGAACTTGAAGTGAGCACCCATCTTGATCTTGTTGAGCTCCCAAGCATAGGCATTCAGGCCTCTGGAAAAGAAATATTTTGATATGAAGTGGATTTCAAACATTGTCAGTACCGGTAGATCAGTGAAAGGTCAACCAACACCCTCAGAGGGACATTCTTTCCTCCTCACAGCCAAATGCCACAATGCTCGTACCCCCAACAAACTTTGATCACATTCTACACTGACTCACCTAAATACTTGCTCTTCACCCCAATAATTATTCTCAAATCTCACATCCTTGTGATACATGTCGTAAGAATGGACCTTCACGAAGAATCTAAGGAACTCATGCTCTAATCTCTCCTTCACCTTCAGAAGGGTGTTCAAGTCAATATCATCTGACTTCTCCACATCTCCCGTCGATTTTGTTGAACAATGATACTCATCAACATCAGCTGGATATCGCATTGCTTTTGATTTTTCAGATGACACTGGCGATATTTCGGAGGATATATCACAATTTTCATCAAGTACAAGCACCTCCTTCTCGCTTCGAAAGTCAAGGATTGAGGAATTGTCATTTGGCACTGTCTTGTATGGTACGACAGTGATCGGTGAACATTCACGGATTATTAGGTCCCTTGGGTTGTCTATTACAATTCCTCGTGAACATTCGATATCTGGATCAGTATCAACTGCATCTGTTAGTCTGTATTCACGGAGAACATGACTTGGTTTATCATCAGAGCCGAGCCAAAACTCAAATCCAACAGAGCCAGTCTCAGTGTTATGTAGTACAATGTCATCAGCTGTATAGCTCAGAGGCTGAAGTATATTCCCCATGAATAACTGGTCTAAACAACTCAAACTGTCCAATTTAGAAACGTTCTTTTCACATGTACGTGATGTAGCATTCTCAGATGGTAGAACACCCCTGGTGTCTATTTCTTGTGCCAGTACTTTTTCTTCATATTTTGAACTCCAATACCGCCCCAATACTGCCGAGTCTGTTGAGGTTGAAGGATGCACCTTTGGGAAGTGTTCTGGCACAAACTTGAAGTTATTTTTCTGACTTGAATCTTCTGGAAGCAGAGCCTTAGTCAACTTTTTCGTTTCAAGTACCAAGGCATGGAGTCTGGATCCTACAGGAACGTGAGGGAGCAATGGGAGGCCACTAGGCCTGCCCTTCATACTTGAGTGGTGGGATACTAGAACCTGGAAAGAAAATCAGACCGGTCATCATGATGATGATGAGAGAGTGGTTTGTTGGCCAAATATTCGAATTCGTGAATATCGTGACTATGAGAACTTTTATCATGTTTATGTTATTTTAAGCTACAGACCGCACCGTACGCGGCGTACTTGTCAACGACATTCAGAGATTCAAAATACAATTATTTCCGATATTCATCTAGCCGCCTTCTTAGAAGGCCCACAGCTACGACCTACGTGGCACGGTAGCCCTATTTATTTTTATTCTGATGCTGCCATTGAATGATTGTCGCTGGCTTCTTCTCTCACACGCGACACAAACTTGACAACCATCTATCTAGCCTAACCAACAGAACAACATCAACATGCTGAAAAGTTAACTTCACAGATTGGTTCTGGTAGCCTACTGACTGACAGTCATCAATTACAAGTCATGAGATGTATTGGAAGGATAAATACATTCGTCATTGTTACACTTGCGTAAAACATGAAAACATGGGGCCCCTGCACTAACCTCATGAACACCGTGTACAGCTTGTGTACATGCCGCGTGCATGACCTCATGGCTGGCATCATCCCCATTTTCTGCAACGTTGTCAGTCACTTTAACGTCAGATTTACACCCGTCAACGCTGGTGGATGTTGCACAATAACGAAATGAACATAGCTTTATAAAATTTGTGTTCCAAGGGCGAAGATGAAGGGCCATTTTTCACATATTTTGCAGAAAAAAATATGAGAAAACAAATCAGATGATAACGGAAGTGGGTCTTTGGGCATGCGCATTCTCTGTTGTTGGAGTTTCCGGTACGTCTAATTTTGGTTCCATTCTTCGCCGCTCCACCCCGCGGCGCCACTGACGCGAAGTGGAGCCGTGGCGGATGTTTTGAATTTTTTGTTTACAAAATCTTCTTTTTTGCGGCTTTGAATGATGAATCGGGGTATCAATTATCAAAAGTTCGTATTCCAATCTACAAAGTCTTAAAATACAATGTTGGTTTTGTGAACAGCCGTCTATAATTCCTAGAATTCGTCTTTTTATTTCCCTCTTTCTCAGAGTACACAAATCGAAATACAAAACAAAACAACACTGTAGAATGACAGGAACTCCATTCTCGGATGTCCCTGTCTGTATCTATTCTCGGACAGATGACCTGTCAGATAGCAACATGCTTGGCCAAGTCAGTCCTGATATTGTAGATGATGCCTGCCCCTGCTGCACCGGCTGCCTCTCATGGCATGGGTGTAAAATCGAGAGCCTAAAATGAAAACTCGGCGGCGGTCGGTCGGTGGCCGCCGGTGGGGCGGGGGTGGGGGTGGGGGGAGACAGACACAGCTGTCAGACCATGGTCTGGAGGAATTATTCCTCCAAGGTGAAGGTCAGACTAAAGTTTTCATGTTTTGCTTTTTCAGGCGACTTCTGTCATGTTTCTTTGTTGATGGTAGGCCTAACTCTTCTGCATCACATCACCTAGTTTCTCCTCCTGACGTTCCCTTGTTTGTATAATCTTATCAAGATGGTGTTTACGAGAAGTGGAATGAGTAGAAAAAGATCTCTTTCCCCATCAGATGAAACAAGGACGAGCAAGAGGGGATCTCTAAGTGGAGAAGGCAGCAAGGGGAGAACCTCTCTCCCTGCTAAGTTGGATATATCTCGAGGACAAGATGTTGAAAATATTCAAAGTGTCACAAGAAGTTGCAAACGCGGGAGTTCCTCAAATGATGATCCTCCTGTTTGCAAGGGAAAAGACAATCTTATGATACCACCTGCAAAAGAGTCGACTGACCGCAGCACCCGGTCCTTGGTGTCGGACTCTGATTGTACAAAAACTGTTTCACCAGCACCTGAGGTCGATGTGAAGTCATCTCAAAAAATTCCACAAGTTGTGCCAGAAATCCGTGTTGGCTCCGAAGAGACAACATCCTTCAGTGTCAGCTCTCAAGAGACTATATCCGAGTCCGATGTTTTTCCAGCATCAACCCAGAGCTCTCAAAATAACACTCAAGACTCGGAAGACATTTCTTCTCAGACAACAAGCCAAGGGTCGGGATCACAGGAATCTGCTCTGGCTCCGACGGCGTCTGTAGCTGGTGTCCAAGAGACTGGCTCTGAGAATGCTGTTGCTGAGAACTCACATCATAGTAGATCCAGGGGAATGGCTACCGGTACATTAGAAGTGCCGCAGGCTGCTGTAGATGAGGTTGGTAGAGAACCAGGAGGGATCTGATCATAACAAAGTTCTCACTTTGTTGAACATTTCCATCCAAAATGTTTTCATGCCGGTAGTACCGGTAAGCTTGTCAGTCTGTGGAAGTGTACGGTACTAGTATTTTGTTTTACAGATGATATCGCCACCTCGACCAAGGTTATCCTCCTCAAAATCCCGCAGGAAGTCGCGAAGACGATCAAGCTTTGCTGTGGGGAGGAAGAGTGAAGTGAAAGGACCATCAGTCTTGCCATCTTCTGGTAAAATATGACTTATGAATGAGAATGTATCTGAAATAGGACCCTATGCTGCTGGCATCAAGGGTGTAGCTTTGTTGATGATCATTCCTACTCTCCCGTCCCATTGGTTGCCTGGTGTTCACACAAATATCTCATACCCTGAATCGTTCAGTCCCTCAGCAATTTGAAAGGGGCCGTTCGTTTTTGTCACTTGAGGAATCTGAGTTGTGATCCTTGGGAAAACGGAAAAAGCTATGCACTTGCAAATTGCATAGCTTGCAAATTGACGAAAACGAACAGCCCAATTCCATTATGAGATCTGATTCAGGTCGTTCAGTTTAATTCAGTTATGATATGATGTGAGATTGTCATTCATCTTTCATTCAGAGATCTGTAAGACGATCCCCAAAGATTTGCCGGAAGAAGAAAGGCTGGCCAGGCTGCACCAGTTACTGATCCAGGTAACTTCAGTTCAAATATGAATGGAAGTAGTTAATCCCTGAGTGGAAAACAACATTGCCATCTTCCTATCATTCCTTGTATTTTCAGCGGACAGTCCAGAAAATGGAGGCTGAGGCCGAGGATGATGAAGGTTTTACTGAGTTTAAATCAGAGGTGATGGAAAATATGGAAAACTGGATACAGCGGATGAAGAGAGAAGGGCAGTTTAAGGATGCATGCACTCCAGGCAATAGGTAGAGTCAGGACTTGATTTCAGGCTGTGTTAGGATCCATTACTTTGATAATCAGTCAGCTGGCTACCACAAGCCATGCAGTGGATTTCCCTTCAAAAGCCACTTGTATTGGCTCAAAGATAAGATCCCCAGTCTACATTTATTGTTTTTCTTTCAGCTTATTACCCAACCCCATCAACATAAAGAATGAGAAACGAGTGAATATTTATAACGAAGCAATTGCAAAGTAAGTCACTGTTGAAATCGTTGGTCATCTGAACGAAAGATTGCAAAGTGGTTTTACTGGGGACAGTTACTGGTAGTTTGCCTCCTCCTGGGTAAGTAGCATAGTATGACAACAGCATTTGAAATGTTAAAGGGACGATTGGTTTTTGCAGGCTGAACAAGGAACAAGATTGCTGGAACCAGTTGTTGAAGAAAAGAGAGGACCAGGCGAGGGAGGCTAAAAAGTAAGTTATCACTTAGGACTGGTGCAACGTCTTTTAAAGCAAATCCTATTTCTGCTGATTACTTAATAAGTAGTTAGCAGAAATAGGATTTGCTTGTGTCCAAGTCGATCTGAAGAAAGCCTACAGTGGCAAATTCACCTTTTCAAAGTGTTGCGTTTTCATCATCGGCTTACAACATTCCATTTACAGAATGTACGAAAACCAGCCAGCGTACGTCGAGATGGAGCGCCCAGCCAATCTCACCGCAGCGGAGAAAAAACTTCTCGATGGCAAGTTGGATTACAGAAAGCAGATATTGACGAAGTTGAAAGTCAATATGGACTTCGCTCAAATGTTTGTAAGTACCGTACATCTTCTTCGTGATAGTCAGTGATGTTTTTGAAGGAGGTTCTATCCTGTGACTCTTGGTCACGTTTTGAAGGCTATCACTTATTGCTTAGGGTCCACCCGCCACATTATACCTGGGTATGTGATGACCAACGCAAAGTGGTAGGCCACGGTCTCATGTTCACATATTACTGGTATTCCTTCTTGTCAATAGGTGGAGAAGTTGGAGATGACAGTGAAGAGGATGACAAGGTATCATGAGAAAGCTACCAACTGTATCAAAAAACAGTCAGAGAATTTAGGTGAGCTATCTGCTGTGGAAGTGATGGAAGAGTCAAACCACAACTCCACCAACAAGACTGTCCAATTGTCGTTGTAGACTGTTTGACATTCTCAGTCCAATGCTGCAGTCATTCAGTACCAGGGCCAACATACCCCGAAAACCCAATCAGATCTAATAAAATTACTTTTTAAGGCGTAGTACACGTTCTCTGACATGGCTAACCACGGTCAATCTTTTTGTCATCTTCCAGGAGGTCAACTCTTCCGAGATGTGCCTGATCCAAAGGAAACCATATCTGCTCTCCTCAAGGATTGAAAGGAGTCATCAGAGACTGCTCTCCTCAAGGATTGAAAGGAGTCATCAGAGACTGCTCTCCTCAAGGATTGAAAGGAGTCATCAGAGACTGCTCTCCTCAAGGATTGAAAGGAGTCATCAGAGACTGCTCTCCTCAAGGATTGAAAGGAGTCATCAGAGACTGCTCTCCTCAAGGATTGAAAGGAGTCATCAGAGACTGCTCTCCTCAAGGATTGAAAGGAGTCATCAGAGACTGCTCTCCTCAAGGATTGAAAGGAGTCATCAGAGACTGCTCTCCTCAAGGATTGAAAGGAGTCATCAGAGACTGCTCTCCTCAAGGATTGAAAGGAGTCATCAGAGACTGCTCTCCTCAAGGATTGAAAGGAGTCATCAGAGACTGCTCTCCTCAAGGATTGAAAGGAGTCATCAGAGACTGCTCTCCTCAAGGATTGAAAGGAGTCATCAGAGACTGCTCTCCTCAAGGATTGAAAGGAGTCATCAGAGACTGCTCTCCTCAAGGATTGAAAGGAGTCATCAGAGACTGCTCTCCTCAAGGATTGAAAGGAGTCATCAGAGACTGCTCTCCTCAAGGATTGAAAGGAGTCATCAGAGACTGCTCTCCTCAAGGATTGAAAGGAGTCATCAGAGACTGCTCTCCTCAAGGATTGAAAGGAGTCATCAGAGACTGCTCTCCTCAAGGATTGAAAGGAGTCATCAGAGACTGCTCTCCTCAAGGATTGAAAGGAGTCATCAGAGACTGCTCTCCTCAAGGATTGAAAGGAGTCATCAGAGACTGCTCTCCTCAAGGATTGAAAGGAGTCATCAGAGACTGCTCTCCTCAAGGATTGAAAGGAGTCATCAGAGACTGCTCTCCTCAAGGATTGAAAGGAGTCATCAGAGACTGCTCTCCTCAAGGATTGAAAGGAGTCATCAGAGACTGCTCTCCTCAAGGATTGAAAGGAGTCATCAGAGACTGCTCTCCTCAAGGATTGAAAGGAGTCATCAGAGACTGC
>NMRB01002350.1:68828-91701 GCA_002633025.1 Notospermus geniculatus
TATGCTAATGTGGTTAACCACATAAGAAAATGTCGTTAGGTGGTCAAAATATGTCTCCTAACTACTCCAATGTGGTTTGTTAGGGAATAAGGACAATAACCACTTAAGAAATACAACCTCCTTAGAGCTCTCTGCAGTGTTGTCGTCCGAATGCAGAAGTTTTCTTAGGTGGTTAACCACCTAAGAGAAAATGACCACCTAGGAGCCCGTTCAAGATGAAAATAACCTCCTAAGCCCCCATCTGCAAACACGGACGACGACGACGACGGACGACGACGGACGACGGACGCACAACCATTGTATAAGCTCACCACAGGTGAGCTAAAAATGATTCTGTTTCTAAACTACTCTAAGTAGTGATAATGGAACAGATTTGCAAAACGTTCAATTTATTGAGATGGGGGTAAACTGTTGGAATGGTAACCAGATCTAGCTCCGTGGCTTTTGTCAAAAATCAAAGTTCCAAGTGTAAAGTCCATTAAATACACACTTGGTTACCAGAGTGGTAGCATCTTGTAGGAGTGTGAACTAGTGTTTTTGAGATGAGAGCTATCTCCTGCACAGTCATTCCTCACTCTTTCTGACCAGTCAAGTTAACAGGAGGATGTTAAGCTATTCTATAAGTATACCAAACCATGCATTGCACCCCTCATCAGGGCTGTAGCTTGCGTTTTTTCGCTAGGGGGCATTTTAAGCAGATGAGCTCAACGGAGGTCGGCATCACCTTCGAGCGCCAATGCGGCCAGTTTTGTGGGGAGTCTGGGGGACCTCCCACTGAAAAATTTTAAAAATTAGAAGCGCTGAGATGCGATTTGAGGTCAATTTCCTGCGCTCTGAGTCACGGACAATAACGATCTTTTATCCCATTTGAATTCGCTGAAAAAAATCTTTTTGAACAACTGGCCTGGGGGGGGGGGCATTTGCCTCCTGTCCCAATGCTAGCTACGGGCCTGCTCGTGGATACAGAGTTGTATCCTTATCCTCCATTCTATGTCATGATCTGGCTTTGTTGAACTGCACTTGCGCCATCTTCCCTCTTCGGCATGGTCTGGCTTGGGTGAAGTGTAGGGGGCCTACTTGCACCATCTTCCCCCTTCGGCTTTGGCGTGAATACCCGGAGAAATTTAAATGTTGGCCCCGATCGAGCAGGGTCTCCTGGCGTGATTTCTTCTTTCACCTGGGTACCTTTCACTGGGTCCTTATACACCACCTGGACCTTGAAGTCGCTGTTCACCTTTGGTGGCCAAGTTAGCATGAATTCTTTAAGGTTAAAGGAAGTGTCGGCAAAACGGTGAAACTGGCAATTGGCGCATGCTTTCCGCTGCCAGCGATCGAAAATTCCCACCTGCCCGATGAAGTGCTGAGGATCAATTTGTTTGTAGTATGCTCGGATGAGGAACGACCCTGGATACTTATCTCTGTCAATGTTGTCCACTTCTATTTTGTCCTTGCCAGTCCATTTGAACCGGGCAGTAGGAATCTTGATCTTTGGACCTGCCATGGGGGTCCCTTCTGCTTTGTCCCAGTCTTGGACGTTGGTGACATCAACGACGACCCTTGGTGGATCCTGCTTCTTATCTGCCTCGTCGAGTAGCGCATGGATGTTATTGTCAGCCAGGTTGTTAACTGTGTGCAACTCTGTGACGCGGCGGCGGGTTACGGCTTCTGGCTGAGGCCGGGAAACCTCGACATCACCCTCCAACGAACCCTTACTGTAGGTGTAACCAAGCTGGGTCTCGATGTTGATGCAGTCCTTGGAAGTCACAGGATGTCCGTTTGGATGATGGAATGGGTGGAGTGGGGTGTCCATTTTGAGCTCTTGGTTTGGGTACATGTGTGGTGTGGGACCCTGTCCACGAGATGGGTTGGTTCCAGGATCACCAGGGACAATGTCGAAATGGTCTTTGTGGCCCTGAATCTTCTGCCAGATCCAGAAAACCCGGTCAACGTTGCAATGGTGGAAGAAGAAGATCGGGTCAAACGATGCGATTTCACTTGCGCCCATGTCGCCATTCGCCCCTTCGATTAAACCAATTGAACGGTCCCCTCCTGCACCAACAGGTGTATCAAAGCCCCCTATGGCGAGATGGATGTCATTGTGGGGTTGTTCTAGTGACACTCTCTCCCACCCTGCAGAATGGGTGTTGGAGAAAGCGTTGTAGCTTGTTTCCTTAAGGCATTTTCTGTACTTGTTATGGGTGCTGTTGGATTGAAACGTGTGGGGTATCCCTCGGTTCAACCAATGGACGACGTTTCTGTTCAGGAGTTCGGTTGGGTTGGGTAGAATCTCTCTCATCCTCTTGTTGTGTCTTTCCGCCTCTTCCTTAGCTTCTGGAGGACTCATTATCCCCGACCACGGATACCGAACTGTTTTGTAGCCCTTCGGCTTCTCGTAGAAATCATTTGCATGAGCTTCACCAATTTGCTCAGGAAAGGTGAAGGAGAGAAGAGGATTTGGTTCTTGTTTTCCATCAATCGTGACCGTGGCATCGGTGAGGGTTCGTGGTAGGCCATGCTCCAGTGATTCATCAGAGGTTGGGTCCCAGTACGGCATGGCGACATTATCTCCTGGACGTGACACAAACCTCAGCGCTTGCTCGAGACGTAGGATGTAGAATCGATGCCAAGTTGGGAAAAGGACGTTCGCATGTTGGCACCAACCACCCCAACCCTCTGCTTCCGAAGCCACTTGTCTTGGCTTGAAGGGCTGACCATGGTAGCCACCAACAACCCAGAAGGAGTTTGGGTCGTCAGGTGGAAGAGCTTTGATTAGTTTCCACGCTCTCAGGAAGGCATTCAGTTCTTCTGGCCTCTTTTCCAGTTCTCTGACGGACCGGCGGACACGCGGATGGTTCCCAGCCTCTGGAGTGATGGTTGCAAACATTTTCCTTAAAAAAACAATAAGAAACTTTTAGACTTCTTCTCGAGTCCATGGCTCGAATTCAAGAACCCACCTTTATTTATTCTGACCTAAAGTTAACCTACCATCATGAGGTGACCTTTATAATCAGATGACAGTGGGCCTAGAGTCAGAAAATGTGATACCCATGGCCATAACCTTTTGAAAAACTTGGAGCATTGGCCACCTTTTGTGATATGAAATGAATATCATGGATGTTTTTGTGCACTGACATGCAATTCTTATAACCAGCTAGATAGGCTACCATTACGCTGCCAGTGCATATGGCATTGACTCATCAAAAATACCGGTAACACAAAAATGATAATAAGCAAGAAGTCAATCTCCAGAATTCACGAATTTTCGACCCCAACCGGGGTCTTTTTCAAGTGGAACTTTACAATCTGAAACTCTAGAAAAGTCTTTTCTAGAGTTTCAGATTGTAAAGTTCCACTTGAAAAAGACCCCGGTTGGGGTCGAAAATTCGTGAATTCTGGAGATTGACTTCTTGCTTATTATCATTTTGTGTGTCAATTTTGTGCTATTCTGTATCTTGGTAACACAAAAATCCTTCCAATTGCGGTGAAAAGGTACATGTACACCTGTATAATGGACAATGGGTGATTTCAACTTTGAAATCACCCAATATCTTCATTCTTCTTACCTTGGAAAACAGAGTTTTTGGTCCTTCGCAGTAAATACGGAGTGATGTCTTTTGTCGGAGATTTGGAGGATGGTTCTTATCTGACAACCGTCCCTAATCTAACCGATTCCGAGCTAGACCCAGGGTTTTGATGGGCCGACAATCATGACTGACAACCGTGAAGGACATATTTTATGGATATCAATTGCAAAATTAGGCTATCTAGGCACCTGCCATAAATGGCTACTATAACACTTTGACTTAAAGGGCCTCTAGAGGCAGCTCGCTATTAGGCTACTAACAGTACTTCTTCTATGCAACAGGTGGCACTAGCAACCATGAACTCATGAATTGTGAATCAAATGTTGACATTGATGAAATTTTACTTCAAAAATGATGTCCAAGTTGTATCCTCATGCCACAAATTCTGTGTTAGAAATCAAATCAATATCTGCTAAAAAGCTGCCTCTAGAGGCCCTTTAAGTATGTTTATATGGGCCCTGATAAAACTACTTAAGTATGTTTACATGGACCCTGATAAAACTAGCCTACTTAAGTGTAAGTTTGACACTTATTGTTCTTCAAGACTAAAGATACGTCTCACACTTGACTTTGACTTAAGTACGTTTATGAATATGGAGCCAGACCTGCCAAATAAAAGCTCTGGATGAACGCGTTATATCTACCTGATCGTTCTGATGATGATGATGAAACCCCAAAATTGGATGGGTCGAGAGGGGGAGGGGGAGGGGGAACAGAGAAAGATCAGTAAACATAAGGACATGAGGGAGACCGCCATGACATTGGACTGTCTTAAAAAAGCAGACAGCCTACATCAATAAATAATCATCTTGAAAAGCTTTGAATTCTATCAGAATGGGATTGGTAGGTTTTAACAATTATTTACCTGTCCAGGCACCTGATATAAACGGATGTGTGGTTGAATTGGACAAATGATAAAGAAGCATAGGGCCTAAGGCCTACATGTACATTCATAAATTTCTGTCAAAATTCTTCTTCAAATTCACCTCTTTCAGAATTGGAATTCACACTTTTAGAATATAGGCATATTTATTGCAGGTTCCAGTGAACTACCACAATAGTTGTTGATGAGCTTTGAAAACATGATATATGCCATTTTTAGACACTTACAAAGAAAGAAAAAACTTAGACACTTACAGATCTGATACCGGTACGGTAATTTACACAATAAACCCCAAAACAATGTCAATTGTAGACATTTTTATAGTCGGACTGCACATTCCTTTAAAGTGGGGGAAGGCATGATTGATGTCTGCACAAATCTCGGCCTGTGAAAACAGCGTGCGTGCATTTCTGCATGAATTTCATCAAAAAATGTGTGGATATGATTTATCTGTCTCTGGGTCTCTAAAATCCAAAATATTTTTTTCTTGCGGATCCTATGGTTCCTGACATGCCTGAAAATCAGGTTTCCGTGAAGGGCGGACAAATTTCGTGAGAATCATCTGAGTACGTGACTGGATAATTGGCCATCTATCAATAAGCTTCGTGAACTAGCATTCAACATTCAGCATTGCATTCCCTTGAAAAGCAATTTTGAATATGTTTTATTTTGATGCCGTCAGTTTGCTTGTCTACAGGTTAATTTTTGAGAAAATTTCATTGACAACCCAGCATTTTGGAGTCATCAGGCAGTGTTGTCCACACCAGTTAAAAAAAGGGCGGCCCGCCCCTCTTAAAAATACCGACAGCAAAATCTGCCCCTCTTAAAAAACGGCTCGCCCCTCTTTAAAAATTCATCCGCCCTAAATACTTATGGTTTAGATCACTCAATTGTGCATCTCAGATGCTCAGAAAACGCATCTCAGAGCACCTAAAATCCAAATTTCGCTGGGGAGCGCCTCGCGCAGTGCCTTCGGCACCACGCCCACTGCCGCCCCTCTTAGACCAAAACCCGTGGAGAACACTGAATTCAGGGTCTTCACAAATGCACTTCTCGCGGTTGGTTCAGAGGGAGGGGTGCGACCGTAAATGACCTGAGATTCTCAGGATGAGGCTATAGAGGAATCCCACTGACGTCATCAAATCACGAGACTGGCCGTCAAAATGATGCAAACTGGCGTCAATAGGGTGTTACACATGGATTGACACCTGACGTGACAAGACAGCACACGAAATAATGTCCTCGCATCTTCAGGAAACACATGATCAATTTGACGGACAACGTGGCCTTTATGACGTCACGTGGGAAACCTCTTTACAGACCAGTTGATGATACAAAGTGGTATCTCAAATGCTCCCTGCAATACCATACCAAATGGAAGTTACTTTACAAACAAGATCACACCTGAGTATCAACCTGTTCTTTATTGTTGAATCCATTACATGGCTTGTAAATACAACACAACATTGTACGGTCAAATGTTCAGAGCATCCGTTGTACAAATGACTTAATGAGGAATATAGCCTAGTAAATGATGTAAATTTGTTCCATCAACTTGCTTTGGACTTTTTCTTCATTGTTACAATAGCAATGAACATCCCTGAAAAAAGAGGATTAAGATACAGGGCCGTCTCAAAATTACATTGATGCCAAAAAAGACGAAGTGACTTCATCTTTTCCCTGACCCCCTCCCCCCCTTGAAAAGATAAGTGGGCACTTGACATCGGCCTCATCCATGTAGGGACGGTAGGCATGGAAAGATGTTAGAAGACACTAGTAAACCTTCCTTTCTGAAGACTGCATATAAAAAGTCATTCTCCTGTAAAAAAGAGTGATGGCAATTTTTTCAAAAAAGGTAAAGTGGGCTACCCCAGATCGAGAACCCCCTCCCCCCAGACAAAGTCACTTCGCCTTTTTTTGGCATCAAAACTATTTTGAGACGGCCCCTAGAAGCAAGAGAGGATAGAAGAGACCATTCTGAATGACACTGAAATCATACTACCTACCTAATCCTCCAAGCAGTGTGAATCCAGCAGCCAGGGGAATCCCAACTGCATACATTCTCGGAAGAAAAAACTGGTGAATCATGTGGTCTTTGTCCACAAATGGCTGAAATGATAGACAGAGGTCTTCAGAGAATGAGGCAACTAGGAAATGAACGTAACTAGGCCTACTGGATGAGAAGCCCTTGACACCTCTCACTGATGGCTGGGGGCCTGTCAGTAAAACCTTGGAGGAATAATTCCTCCAAGGTAAAACCTAGGGTGAAGCCCTCTTCCTAAAGACAATGCTTCATCCTTGTTTTTAGCCACGTAACTAAAATGTATTTATTGACAGATGCCCCAGCCTAAAGAAAGGCATGCTTCACGACTTCACGCTTGTTTTTAGCCACGTAACTAAAATGTATCGACAGGTGCCCCAATATACCTGTGATCTGAAAGAGAAAGTCTACCAATCACGTCCATTCTTGTCGTCTGTCAAGCCCCAGACTGGACATCTCCGGACAGAGTACTACCTGAATCCCTCATGTCAGCCTGTTGTCTGACTTTTGTGTAGGCCAACAACTTACCAACATCACAACCCATATTGTATAATAAGTGAAAACAAGTCCAGCAACACCAATAAGTGATACACCGACAACCTTGTCCAGTCCTGACGATGGCTGAAAAGAATTAAACTATCAGATTACCAGGTACTGGGTTGTCGGTCCCAGTACTACTACCTAACCTAGGCCTAATAAGGCCTATCCTGGGGCCTGATGTTTCATAAGTGACTTATTGTCGGTCAGTCAGGACTCATCTCAGGCCAGGGAGGAGGATCAGCTGAACTGCTTGGCATGTACTATGTAGCCTAGGCCTATATAGGTAGGTAGACAGGGTAGGCCTAGAGCTTGTAGAGGAGGAGGGGAATTCGACATATGACTTTCACTTCACTTTTTCATCAATTGATTGATTGCTTGATTGATTGAACGGCATCGCCTAGGCCCCTATGTGAGCATAATGAATCTGACCAAGGTGTATGTCAAGACAATTACCATGCTAATGAAGATTTCTGATTAATTTGGGCTGCTAGCACAGAAGCAATGCCTTGCACAGCTGATTCAGCACACTTTCCTAACGCAGTTTCTTAGGAACAATTTGATTGGACAATTTTGTTCTTCTCAAAATATCAACCACTCAAAACGCTGTTTACAAATGAGCGTCCAATATGGCCGCCTCCATCAAAAAGTGAACAAAGTGAGAAATTCCTTCTATTTTGGGCCAATTTCAGACTAATCCATGATATAACTCAGTCGACTGTTTGTATACTTGTGGAGTATGTACTAGAGAAGCTTTCTACCCTGAACAAAATAATCACCACTCGCATATTTCATGTCCAAAACTAAAAAAATCCACACTGTTCTTGATATGCCTAGCGCGCCATCTATATTTGGAGATTGGAACTGAAATACCTTGCACAACCCTTGCCATTGATTGCATTGTTTCATCACTCTTATTTTCAGGACAGCAGTTATCAAAGTAATCTCTTGTCAGTTGATGCTGTGTAGACCTAAATCGTCGAGATGGATGACTACGATAGTTATGATAGTGATGAATTTGAAGTTGCAAGTAATGTGTCGCCGCATAAGTTCAACGCTCCGTCAGCCAGTGATTATTTTGGAAGTGTGACAACTGAGTCAGTGAAAAACAAGGAACCGAAAATGGATGGACTGGCTGGACGAGGCATGGGGCGTGGCAGTCAAGTCGGGGAGGTTAAGCCGAGAAATCAAAGGGGACGAGGTTTGAAGATGGAGTATGCCAGCGGAGGTCATTCACCTCATTTTGTCGGCAGCTCCACACAAAAGTATAGTGGCCCTCCTGGAGGTCGAGGGCGTGGGCAGTATTATGTACAGAGAAGTGACAATCAACATACCCAACCATTGTCCAGACCTGAGCAAGGTGGCGCTAGCGGCGGTCGTGGAGGGAAAGGACGAGGTCGTGGCATTCTCAATCGTCAGTTCGATTCAGGTTCTGCGAACTCTGAATTATGGCAGCGTACGAATCTGGAGGAATCATTCGGAGAAGCGAAGCCACCTGAGCAATGGGTCTCAGAAATCCAATGGGCTGCCGCACAAAAAAACAAGAGTGGCTTGTTACCATTATTACGGGAATGTTTCTCTTCAACGCCCAATCCATATTTGTATGTTATCCGTGTGATTGAGAGCTGTCCTGATTACAAGAATCCAAAATCGTCATCTCTAAGTTTCCTTGTCTTGAAAGAGTTCATGGAGTGGATCAATGCGAATGAAAACAAGGCCAAGTATTTCAAATTGTTGAATGAAAATCTTCGTGTTGAGGCATTTAAGATGGGAAGTCGAGGAAACATGAGTTTGTTGGAGAATACAGTCAAGGCGTATTCACTGCGTCATGCTGGGAACACTTACTTCTTGCCGTTTATCAAGTCCATGTTGCATTGGAAAAGGTATAAAGAGGTAAGTACTGGTTAGAGAACAAATCTGTCCCTTGGAACTCATACATGTAGCATGTGATGAGAGTCTCAGTTCAGTACTCCCTCTGTGTATAAGTCCACACCAGTGACTTCCTTTTGAGGCGAGCTGTTTTCTTTGGGCCCCTCGTGAACAATAGATTTTCTATTGTTCACGAGGGGCCTCAAAAGGCAGTCACTGCCACACCCAGTTCCTTCAGCCACATTGACTGGCATATCACCAATTTTTCAATCATCTGTTGGTGCAAGACAAAAAGATGAAAAGATTCCTGTTAAACCTTCAGAAAAGTGTGAAATTTTCTTCTGATTTCTCTTTCAGGCAGCTACATGTGTTACCAAACTTGATCTTCATGAACACTTTGAAACTGAAGATGTGAGTATGTGTTTGGATTTCCAAGCTATAACAATCTCAGTCAAACAGAAGTGCTGTTTTTTGCCCCAAAGTGGCAATCTGCGAATAAATGGTTAGCTTCCTAGTTTCTGAAATGTCGTATCATCTGATGTGTCCTTTGGGAAGTCACAGTGTAAGAGTAACACTCTGTGTACATGTATTTCAGATTATTGTGCCATTGCTCTTCCAAGACAAACTGAATGTTCTGGAGTCCTACGTGTTCAGGAATAAGGTGGAACAGGAACGTCTCATCCGCCTTCTGGACAAGTTATGTGAGAAAGGATTCTCAATCTTGAAGTATTCACAGTTAGTATCACTTGAAAACTGCCTCCGACTGGTTTAGAATTCTTAATGGGAGTCAAGTTCAACTCAATCAATGACCTATACTTGAGAAAATCATAGGTTTGCTATCCTATACTTGACGAACAGATAATCTGTCAACCCGTCCACACTTTCCTTTCTGCAGAATGATGAAAATTGTCCATTATTTTCTTGCCTTCATCCCAATTTTCAGGCAGTTTGACATCCCAAACATACAGTGGGAAAAACTCAAGTACAAACCGTTGGGTAAACTTGCTGTGAGGTTGATGAAGTTGTATCAAATCCAGCCGGAAACTTGTCCTAATATCAACAATGCCAAGGCTATGGGAGGAATAAGGTATCGTCACATTTACATTTATGTGTGAAAACAACGTTGAATGTGACGAATACAACTGGACATGTTGAGATCAGTTGGACACACTTTTCAAGACTTTGATGCTGTCATTGTCATGCCCAACTTTAGGCCACCATCGCCTGTATAGACCAAGAATTCCGAAATAAATGGACTCATTCAGTTCATTCCAAACGTGAATTTGAGTCTCTGGAGGATATCAACCAAACATGATGTTCTACGTGCTCTCCTGTTTTTTTCAGATACCTCATGTTTAAGAAATACACTGAGAAGACCATCACTGAGGAGGTTTGGGAGGAACTGGTGGAGTCCTCTATTGGTGACAACCTAACACTACAAGAACAGCTCGTCGATAGCTTGGTCGACTACTTGGACTTCAAGGAGGCGGCAAAATGGGCGATCCGATACAAGCTTCCCGAGGATAAGATACCCCACCAGGTGAAACCAGCGATAGAGAGTTATAATGACCCGAGGTAAACCTTGTTCCACGGCTTCTTTTTCCCAAATAATGAGTCAAGAGCATTGAGCTGGATCTAACTGACGACCATTTCATTCCAGGCCTCGGGAGGGATTCACTGCCCCTGCTTCAGAAGAGGACTGGGACACAGAGTGCTTCAGTGAAGACGTCGTCAAGTCCAGTTATTACTACACCCTCAGCTTCCCACGGGATAAGATCCAATGGATCGATGACCCGGTTGGATTCGAGCGATGTCTTGATTCTATAACCCGAACTGGCGTGATCGTTGGGATTGATTCTGAATGGCGACCGTCGTTTGGCCGGCTAGACTCCCGAGTCTCACTGATACAGCTGGCAACCAAGGATGAGATCTTTCTCCTGGATTCGGTCCAGTTATACAAATGTTTGAAGGAGGAGGACTGGCAGAGGTTTGCCAACCAGTTTTTCTGCAATGACCAAGTCGTCAAATTAGGTAGCGATGTTTTGGATGTCATATCTTAGGTCTATTTATGTTGTCACACAAGCTCCAGCTTGAAATATGAAAGTTCGTCCTGTCGGCTGAAATCATCTCATTGAGAATAAACTAGTGGCATCCTCTCTGAAATTAATAGTCAGTTCTCTTCAGATATGTCGTTGTTTGATTTCAGGTTATGGTATTTGTTCAGACCTACAGATGTTAGTGAAGGCGTTACCATGCATTAAGAAAAACATGGAAAATCTCATGAGGGTAGTCGACCTGCAGACTCTTAGTCAATCAGTAAGTTCCATGTTTTAGGTTCCCAGACAATGAAAGTTAAATTCAAGATTGTAAATAACGCCTTCCGGTCTGGAGCAAAATATTCACCCACCGCTCTGCTCAACCAACCGTCATAATAAGTGTCACTTGGTGTGTTTAACTTCTTTGACTGCATTTCATTGTTATCCATTTTACACAGATATTCAAAACCTACCCAGAGTTTTTCACCCCAGAAGCACGGAAAGTGTACGTATTTGACCTGAATGACGACGGAGATATAGAACCACACACTGTCAGCTCAGATAAAAAGACCAAAGCAGCACCAACACAAGAGAAGGTAAATAAAGGTGGAAGTCACAGGATAGATTTCTCACGATCTGCAAGGGGAGACTTTCCTGCCGTTAGAGGCCACCACTAGTTAGCGTTCCAAGAACGTCATGGAACTTGACGTCACAGAGAAGAAGTGCATGCCGCAACGTCATCTATAATGACGTGAAGGCCAAGACTTACGTCTGTGACATCAAATTTTGTGACGTTCTAGGAACGCTATAACAGGTAGCCTTTAATGGTAGTAAAGTTGCCCATGCCAAGATCTTCTGCTTCAGGTTTAGTGAATTTCATTTCTTTCAGAACCCCGGTGTTGATGAAAATGTTGCTGCTGCTGCTGATGTTGCTGATGAGGAGGAGGAGGAGGAGGAGGAGTCAGAGGAGGAGTCAACCGGTGCAGCATCAGCAACCGTTTCCACGGGCGAGGAGAAAGGTTTGAGTGATCTGGTGAGGATATGCTTCGGTAAACCGCTGGATAAAGCCGAGCAGATGTCAAACTGGGAGAAAAGACCACTGAGAGAAGCACAGATATTATATGCAGGTAGATTATTCAAGTGAAGAGTTGAAGCTTTTTTCCCGCCGGCAATCTCATCAGAAATACTGAACCTACCAAGTTCTCAAACCCTGCACCAACCCTATCACATAAGTATTCATTTGAAAGTGCTCGCCGAGAGCTTTCCAGTGAATACCTATGTGATGGGTTTCTGGTGTCCTCTGAGCTTTTTACGTTTCATTTCGACAAAATTTGCTGTGTCATTGAAAGGTGACAAAGTGACAAATAAGCATTTGTGTCTGTACTGTGGATATGCTGCCAAGTTGTTTCGGTCCCTTATATTTTGACCCCTTTTCTTTAGCACTGGATGCGTATATCCTCCTGGAGGTGTATGAGACCATCAAGAGTCTAGCAGCGGACAAGGGTCTCAAAATCAACATGGAGCCAGCCCTCTCCATGAAGTGGCTGAAGGAGAAAAAGTCAAAACGAGGGAAACAGCAGGAGAGAAAACAGAAACAGGTGGCAGAATTATCGGCCGAGGAGATTGAGAGAATGAAGAAAGAAAGACAGAAAAAAAGAGAGAAGGTATTGAGCAGTTTACACTGCTAAGCCCTGGTTACATGACAGCAGATTTTGTCGTGGTTTGCGGCAAGCGGTACGGTTTTCACAGGGATTTGGAAAATCCTTCAATATTTGGTGTGTTAATTACCCCAACGCCTGTGAAAACCACTCTGTTCGCCACAAACCGCTGCGGCATCCTCTATAGTGGAAACAGGCCTTTGTAGAGTATCAGAGCACTTCACTTGCGGAAAATGCTCCACTCAGATACAGACTAGTCTGATGGCGTAGCGATATGATCCCTTAAGGCCCCTATTACATAGAACTATACGGCATACGAAAACGGTGGTTAACAATGGCTTCACGGGCTTGAATCCACTTGAAGCCTTTGTTAACCAGTGTTTTTGTTTACCGTATAGGGGCCTAATGGTTCAAGATGTACGTCACTATCATCCATGATTCTCTATTTTCAGTCAGCCGACCCGATCATTCAGATCTTCAAGGATCCCATCTCCCCGAAGGATTTCCACGTTGTTTGTGACACGATGCTCCAAGGTTTGGGGAAGCAGTTAAGAAGCTGTGGTGTAGATGTTCGTATTTTAGAAAACCATGACGACCACGACAGAGCTGGCGTTGTAAGTACTTCAAGTCGTACTTGTGTCAGTCCCTAGAAGGAATGATGTCATGTCTCAAATTATAAGTAGCACTCTGCTACTGAGATCAAGGAAACTCCCCACGACAATGATGGTTGCTCTGTGAATTCATGTTAAAAACGTTAAGAACCTTACCGTTTTACCTATGATTTCTGTTCCAGATTGCAGCCAGAGAAAACAGAATCATTTTAACATCTGGTGGTCCATACGAAACGGTAAGTATACCTCAAACTTTCAAGCCATTTTAATACATAGACAGTTCCACGTTACATGGCACAGGCAGTGAAATTCCCTCGAGTTCTGAATTTTGGCAGTTGTGCGGAACAGGTCCTATGACAGAGTCTTTGGTTGGTCTCACAATGAAGCTCTAAATTCAAACATCTTCATCTTGTCTTTTCCAGCTGAAGTCGAGTGTCCCCCTGGGTCACTGCATGAATGTTCCAAACAACTTAGATGCCAGGGACCAGGTCGTTGAGGTGTTAAATAGGTACAATGTCAAGGTCACACAGAAAGATATCTTCAGCAGATGTCAGGTGAGTTCTGGGCCTAGTGAGTGAACAAATCCGTTCCGTCTTTGGGTTGTCTTGTTGGCCTACTTTTGGCAACGTGTAGCTCAGTCTAATCATGCTGTATATACACTGTTGATTGTTTTATCGTTATTGTAATGATGAACACAATAAAACAAGTGATATTTGCATGTTTTATTGAGCCGTGATGCTTTCTTTGCCTAGTTCAAATATCCATTGAGGTTCATATTATGGTGTGTAGGTGGCAGTGTTGAATGCCCGCTGTACACGATCAAATTTTCATCCAATTTTCTGAATATGCTCAATAAAGGCCTACATGCAGATTTATACATTGAAGCCCCAATAGGCCCGGAACCTGAATTTCCCAAAAATTGGATGAAAAATTTGATCGTGTACAGCGGGCATTAGTTGAGACTTCTTGGTATAAGTTCTAGCTCGGCGAGTTTTCACAACTCTTGTCACTCAATCAGTAACAAGTAAACTGGTCAGTTCTGGAACTCTGTTCTGAGAGGTGTACATGTAATATTTCTGTCTATAAAGGTAGGCTACCAGACGACCGTACTGTAACATGTCGTTTTTCTCTGACAGCTTCAGTGTCTTCAAGACCTTTGATGCCAAATTGAACCAGTGACCTACTGGTTTTCATGTGGGCACTAGACCCCGACATCAACTACAGCCTCCCTTAGGTCAGATATCCCATTATCAAACACCAAATTTAGCCCCGGCTCCTCCTGTCATTATATCTCATTATGACTCGGAAACTGTTACATCATCAGCAGCCAGCACAAGCCACGGTGCTCGGGGAACAAATTAAAATCCCGAATACAAAGAAACTTGCCGATTTTAGCCCCAGAATAACTGGTGAACAGATGCAATGTTATGCGGCACCATTCTTCATGTGCGCTATCAGTGTGAAAATCTTACCAAACCAATTCTCATCGTGTTAACTCGGTAATTTCTGAGATAATTTGATAAATTTGCCGACAATAAACACAGATTAAAGGCAATCGTGAAATTTAGAAAGTCACCGATGATCGTGCTGGTGTGATCGTTGGAGTGGAACCTCGGCGCTGCTTTAATGTTTCGGATGATGATTGATTTGATTCAGATTATGATCGATGTTGATGTGACTCGATGGCGGAAATATTCGCTCTTATGACAGCATTGACGACGTATTGTAAGAATAAATGGCGGAATCTTGAGAGAGGTTGTGGGAGTTGTCATCTCCATCAGAGGAAGAATGCTTCCAACTGTCATTCAAACCCACCCATCAACTCCAGTAGTGGGCCAGTCTGGTGCCCTTAGTTCCCTTTCACCACTCTGAAACCAGAGTTGACAAACTTTCCACATGAGAGTTTTCGTGTAAAAATTGGCTCTCTATGGGCAACTCAAGGGCAACTCAACCATAGAAGTTGCAGTCTCTGCTGTGGAAGTCTTGGCATAAGTTACAGGAAACCAGTGGTGAATTGCCCATAGAGAGCCAACACCCATAGAAAACTATCCACAGTCAACCTCAATCTCTGCCCCTGTGGAAATACACCACGATATTTGCCGGTAGAAATCTCAGTCATAAAATCAACCAGTTGGTTTCTTTTCAAACGGTGGGAAAAATGTCCCGTCTGGTCAAGGTACACATCAAAGGAGTCTTCCCACACACTCTCATATCTAATACTTGGCAACGGTTCTTAATTATCATGTTTTTAATTGGACCTTTATATGAAGAGTGTGTGTTGGAGAGAGACAGCTCTATAAACAAGAGGCCGTCACTTATTTTGCCTGGTGTTCTGATAGGACTTGAGTCGAGTGCTATGACAATATTGACCTAGGAGCAAACAGTCGATTCTCGTGTGAAGGGGACACTGAACTCAGTCAAATATCGACGGACAAGTCGTCTTTTTTCCTCCCGGTGATGACGTGGACCCCGTCCCAACGACTTCAGTTTATCACCTGGGTCCATTCGTTTGCAGTTCTTTTGGTTAAAAGTGCCACCCCACATGAGCGTGTTCTGGCCCAAGTTGGCTCTCATGGCAACTCAGTCAAATAGTCAAATCATGACGTGGACCCTCAATCTCTTCAATTCATCAGCTGCTGGGTTATTTTGGTTTTCGGTGCCATTCCATTTTGAGAGTTTTCTTGGCTCTCTCTCTGAGAGCCACACAGTTGTATAGATCTATGGACAGTCATTTGTGTCCCTGGTAAAAACTTAAGTTGTATAAAGGAAACCATCAATGGTGAGTTTCCCATTGAAAGCCTACTCGATCTCCAGGAAAATCTCACGTGAAGCAGTGCCTTTAAGTAACAGGCTTCCTCTTCTACAAGCTCTGGTAAATAGCAGAACACTACCCCTTTAATACCAGATCCTGACCCTGACCCTTTGTTCCCTTTGCTATTGGGTTGAACCCTCTGGTTATGAGCGAGAAGTACCCTAGGGCTTCAAATAAGGGCTGCGGAAGCCACTCCCCAAGGTTCCACGCCCCTCAACCCTGAGAGGAATAGTCGGGCATGTGCCCGAGGCGAGAAATCGAAGGACATATGTCAGCCTTGGGATCCGGGAAGGGGTTGGGCCGCTGACCCTTAGGGCAGAAGGGAGACCCTAGGTCATACCATTTGTTCCTTCGGCATGCCGCTCTTGTATGACGATAGCCGATCACGATGTTTACCCTGACGGCCCTTTGCACATTTAGTCAGCATACTTAGTCCCCTTTTCTCCCTAGTTTCTTCCATTATCATTTAACACTCATTCACTAGCACTCATTCAGACATGAAATACTCTCCTCTCGCGCGCGTTGGCTCTCTATGGGTAACTCAACCATAGAAAGCTATGGGCAGTCAGTCGCCCGTGCCACTGACCTGACTGGTCAAGGCGCAAGTCGTTAGGATTCCGACGAAGTTAATTGCCCATAGAGAGCCAATGCGCACGAGAAAACTCGCACGTGGAGCCGCACCTATACCTCTTTAACACGTCTTGATGAAAGACACTAGCTATTACCCATAGTTTTCTATGGTTGAGATGCCCATAGAGAACCAACTTGCGAGAGAATACTCTGACATGGAGCCGCAGCGCCCGGATAAGAAGGGTTGGATTTCATGAGAGCAGCATTGTCTGACCGTCACCGACACTGCACGCTCCTTCCCTAAGCGTTCGCCCTGAGAAAACAACCTGCTCAGAAGGGAAACCCTTGAAATGAATCTATCACCTCCAGACACCCGTGTAAACCGCACATTTCACACGATTCTGATGCGATCATATCATTATCTCACATTCCAGGAGAACACGAGGCACAATGGCTCGCATTTTATAAATAGCCCAGTCACACGTTATTAACAATACGTCAATAACAGGCTCATTTTAGCCCATTCTGGGAATTTGTTACTTTTGAGGATTTCATGATTCGCCGTGATGATATCAGTTATGGTGCTCGCTGAGATCTTTCCTGTAAGGACTGTAGCTGAAACCAAAAACCATAATCTATGGTTTGGTTCCATCATGCTGAAACCCATAAGGGGCTGAGTAAACACCGATAGGGCTAGGGACTAGACCTTCGGAGGGGTTGGGACCATGGGTTGGACGGTTTCTCTACCAAAACAAGTGGCCCTAACTGAAAGGTATTCATCTGCACTTTTCAATGAATATCGATGATAAACAGGAAGTCAATTTCCAGAATCTTAGCAAATTTTCGACCCCAACCGGGGTCTTCATCAGGCTGGCACTTTCAAGTCGAGCTACCAGAAGTGTAATGAATATTGAATATCCATGTTAAACGGTTTCGATAATTTCAGGAAAAAAATCATAAAAAACTCTTGTTTAATTTTTGAATTTTCACCCGTATTTACACTTACAAAGCTGCTGCCAACCGTCAGAACGTTGATGTGTACTCAGTTAATTAACGAAACGCATATTGGTTCACGTAGTGACCATTATTTTCATACCGGTTTTGCCCGATTCACTCTTCGATAGCGCGGTTATTCACATTATCATAACCAGGGCTTCGCACTCACGCAGGAAACTTTCATTTTGAGGCTGACGATTGGAAGCCAATAAAATCGGATAACCTTCGATAGAGATGAACGTTTAGTGACTAACCTTAATAAGTTAAAAGTAGATATCCATTTGCTGCTTCGGATTTCTTCTGGGGCCATAATATTTGTTAGTTGACCTAAAAATTCCGTTTAATGCCCAGTGCATTTGCGATATCCAATACATGGCAGAATAAGACAGGCAGGACGAGCCTATTATTGGAAGGCGTAGGGGTTTCAGGATTGTTAGATATCACAAACGAATTTGCTGTTTGCGTAAAATGATACATTTTGTGGGAGAAAGGTTACAATAAACTAGCCGATTTTTGAGAGAAGGTATGAATTATTAATGTAGATAACTCTTATAAAACGCCTAATTAGAAATCAACACGCCTTGCCTGCCTCCCCTGTGAATAATGAGTCGATCATCACCACGTGGGTGAACAAAGCAGTCTACCCGTCGTCGAGTGCAGGTAATCGCCTCCTGGATGAGCACTGCCTGGATTCTACGTGTAGTGCCATTAAACTTCTCTGGTGGCAAACCAATGAACTATCCTTAGGGCCATGTCGGGTATTGGAAGTTCAGAATTTCTAAAATGGTGTCCCATGTCCCTCAATTGCGATATTTTTTTCGATAATTTCACTACGTGAACCTTAACGCCACCAGGCTTGTTTCCTTTCTTCTCACCCCCGTTCTCACCATTTTCAAATTTGATGTAAAATGTTGAAGAGTTTGTCCAACGATGCTTGTCAGTTCGATCATTGATGATGTATGGTGGGTTCAGCAGATGGGAACTCTTGGCACAAGTGCTATCAAAACACACGCTGTATTTCAAGCCCCGGTGCAAGCGACAAACCCTGGGATTAATCGGCTCTGTTTCCATGTGTGACGCTTGAAATGGACGATTTTGTTGAAGGGTCTCTCGACCACTTCACCGTCAACGGAAAGTTTTGTTCAAGTCCTCGTCATTTCAAGTGTGCGTGGGTTGGGTGCATGACTTGGAACCTTTGTAATGGCGCTCAGCTTTCGTTTCGCGCCAAAGCGGGNGGTTCAATATTGGGGAGGGGGATAAAATTGGCTTCAGCTGTCATTTGGAGGAGTCGGAACTACTCTTTCACCTTCTAACCGTCAATAATTCTTGTATCTTTCAGATCTGCAACAATAACCAATACGCCTACATCGAACAGGAAGAAATGAAAGCGGCGTGGCTACAAAGTCGAACAGACGCTTCAGCAAATGTGGCCAACAGATTCCACTGCCCCCTGAGCGAGCTCAAACTCTCCGGCCAGATTAACTTCTCCACTCTCTCAATCGGACCGGCAAATGTCCCGCTACAGTTGGATAATCTCCCCGAGGCTGTCCTCCGCAACATTGATTTGTTTTTCTGTTGTTTGTGTTGCGGGAAAGTCTACTGGGAAGGAAGCCATTTTACCAGAGTATGCGAGCAGTTTGCTCACGTCCTGGAGATGTGAGTGGAAGTATCTCGCCTTGTGCGTCTGTGTGATATTTTGGCGAGTGTAACCGAGGAAATGAAACAGAAATGATGTAGAAATGAAATGGGAATGGTGTTAAGGCCTTCATACACTGAATGACAAAAGTCGAAATTAGTCACTACAATTGTCCGTTCCAAAATACTTTTTGTGGAAATGTTCCATAAATGTTAAAATCTTCTGACACTTTTGTGGAGTATTTCAACATGTCGCCACATCAAGTGTTGTCGAACTGACCATAGCAGTGACTAATTTCGACTTTTGTCATTCAGTGTGTGAAGGTCTTTAATAAAAGTTGAAATTATGTACAGATGGCACCTCGAGAAATGCGGCCCATTCTAATACTGCTCACGGTGGAGAGACCACCAAACATATGAATAAGCCGAACTTGAGGCTTTCCACAGAGGGTATCCATTAATAATCAGACCTGATTGGGTTTTCTTCGCTTGTTCGTCCGTCTGCTTCCGGATTGTCCTGGAAACTGGTGTCCCTATTTGAGGGTGTCCTGATTATAGTCGTACCGGTACGTCACAGTGGACCAAAGAAGTGTTCCCGGTAGTTGTGTGCCACTGTTGAGGGCCTTGTGAAAGCGTAAATGTTTGTCACGGTGCGGCTGCTGTTGATACACGGATGTGTTCATACATTTTTAATATGATTATGTTACAGTGCTTCCTGTATATTTTATTGATGGTTACTAGATAAAGCCGACACTTTTTAACATGACACATCAAGTGCCCATCGACTTGTGAGTAGGGACCGACCTTCCTATATTGTATGAAATGATATTGACCTTGTAAAGTGCAGGGTATAATTATATTGCATTCTCAATGATTAGAAAATGACTGCGTTCTTGTGAGTCAATCACCAGTGGTTGTTTGTAGGCCATAATGACGGCACATGCCAGAATTGTTTTGAACTATTAGGGAAATTTCCCTCATACAGCGCCGGCAGAGAGGATTCACAGTTTGTACTGTAAGTCTTGGTTATTCGCCGTTTCCACGACGTAACTTCAACAATGTCCGCCATTGCTGTCGTCGACATCATGACGCAAAGCCGGCAGAAAATGCATTGTTGACGTCGTCGTCATGACGCAAACCCAAGGAAAATGTATTGTTGACGTCGCCTAATGACGTAAAGCCGGGGCGCAACCCAACAGAACGACGTTACGTCGTGGAAACGAAGAACACTCCACCGACTCGACTCCTGTTGTCAGCATTTCTCTCGGTTCAAATTAACTGTTGGTTGATTTGCTGTTTTTCTAAGGAAATCTTAGTTTGTCATTCTGATTATTTTCTTCTTTCCAGCGTCCTTGGACCCTTTTATCGCTATCTCAGTTACCCTGCTATTGAAAGAGATTTGATCGCATAAAATGTAACCAACTGAAAAGAACCACTTGAGACGAGGTGTCCTCCCCCCTCCCCCAGGGCCAGGCACACCGCCCTTACCAAAATCTTGTTTAACAATTACTTTCCACAATATACAAATCCTCCTGATAGACACCTTGTCTTATCATCCCCCTGAGGCCCTTTCCCTCATCTAAGTGACAAATACCCCTCGTGAGAGACCCTTAAAACTCCCACGCTTCGAGTCAAAGCCCATTTCCTCTCACCCCTCTTTTGACTTGGGACCCTTTCCCTCAATACAATCGCTAATAATCCCATTTAGATGCTTCATATATCCGTTTACCTAAAAAGGGTTCTTAACACGATTTACCCTTAAATTCTCACTGTTTTGACCCCTTGTCTTTGTCGTCCTTGTATACAAGAATTCAGACCCTTGCAGGATTTCACCCCCTGAATGAACTGTGTTATCGATCCAATTGTGTTGGTAAGGAGATGTATGGAATTTGATGGTGAATGGCGGATAATGAATCCACTTTCAGTTCTCTCCTGGTCCTGTGAGAATGGGAGGAGGTGGGCACGGTTGCTATGGCGGAGTTTACCATGGTTCCCATGTCCCTGTCGAGTGAGTGAGTGGGTGACTCCTCGACTGGATTCGCTGGGAAAGTATCCCTGGCTGGGGTGGTTACTGGACAGGGAACGGCCTTGACGTTGAAGATGATCCACAAGTGTAATATCTGCCAGTGTTTCTGTGGCTGAGTGTGTCCCCTTACTGTTTGGAAAACGCTGTAAGACAGATCGACACGTTCCTGTGTGTGTCCCCTATTGTCAAGTCGCTGCTTATTCCGTCAGACAATAGGAGGGGAACACTCACAGATAGGGACACTGGCAGATGTTACACCGGTGGCATACGATGCAAAACTTATTTCCCTTGCAATGCATTGCTAGACTTTGATGCAATGCTTCGCGTATAAAGAGTTAACCGCCCAGTTAGGCCAACGAGTACGCTTATGTATTGTTCGGATATACTCAAACAATAGGGAATTTTAGAAATCAAACGATAAACTTTAACTTTACGGCGACGTTATTTTTTGTTCCGAAAATGTAATATATAATCTGGCGAATTCGCATTGTATGAAAAATAAAGTTGTCGTAAAGTTAACGTTTATCGTTTGATTTCTTAAACTCCCTAGTATAAAGTCCTAACGTATCATAATGTAATCGTAGGTCTATTCGGCCGATTGCGAAAACTCTATTGTCGGTTTCTTGGCGACCCAGAGCTTTCTGGGCGAGCGATGCAAGGGGGAAAACGTACTCTTAGGAGTTGAGAATTCTGGAGTGGAGATGCAGGTTTAGGCCTACCTATGTCGATCCGGAATGTAGAAGAGTGCCAGCTGAAAGAATTATCAAAGAACGTTTGTTTCGGAACAGAGGGATGCATCCCTCCATCCGAAATAGATGTCTTTAACGTCATTGCTAGTGCCATAACGTCATTGCTAGTGTCCTCTTTCATAGGCTTTGACAATGCGTTTCATGTTCTTTCCTGTTATCCAGAGCTTTCTGGGCGAGTGATGCAAGGGGGAAAACGTACTCTTAGGAGTTGAGAATTCTGGAGTGGAGATCAGGTTTAGGCCTACATGATCCACCTTCTCCAGCACAGGTGAAATGTGGATCCGGAATGTAAGAGTGCCAGCTGAAAGAATTATCAAAGAAAGTTTGATAATTGTTTGATAGTTGTTTCGGAATAGAGGGATGCATTCCCTCCATCCGAAATAAATGGCTTCCGCTAGGCTACCTACGGCAGCCTGCGTAGCTATGGCATTATGGATTAGGATCTATGGGAAAATTCCACAGCACCACTGAAATCCCGTCAACGAAAAAAGTATTTGTCGGCTGTAATCCAAGTCATTCACAGGCCCAAAAAGAAACATTTACTTATTCCAGTAATCGGTAGCACTTGTCACAAAAGCACGTGAACGACGAACGACGTGCTGAACTGGCGGTTGGATATAGAGAATGTATGCATGAATTAGGTAAAGCAGACAAAGAACTCTGTTACTAAGCCACATTGTGGCATTTCTGACAACAGGCGTGATTTCTTATCTGCACGGGGTGATAGACAGTGAAGCGAACATTCGACTTCGGCTTGGCCTATAAGCAGAAGCAGACGACCGCCACAAAATCCCAAATTTTCGTGTTATTTTCGGCGATATTGTATCCATTCATATATGATTACTTACTACGGATATCTTTCGTGG